>JYFJ02005719.1:0-23157 GCA_000934665.2 Catajapyx aquilonaris
CGAAAAAAGTGCTTCCCTGTAGAATGAGAGAAATGCACATCAGTCATAATCTCTGCAAATACTGTGTATGGGCCTTTTTGTATCGGACATGGCCACATACACGCAAGGCAAGCAACATGCACGCGATGGTCCACCAACTTCGATAGAGAAACGATCTACGTCCATGTACTCTTGCACCTTCCGACCGACGACCCACTTTCTCTATTACACCCGGTACAGGCCTGCTCACCACAAGCGGTTCACATAACAATACTCACCACTGTCCACTTTCATTACAATTAGTCCGCCTGATAAGTTCCTTGATCGCTTATTCACTTGTTATTCACCATGAGTTGACAAGTGGAGATGTATTGTTCACCTGTCCTTGCGTTGTCACAAAGAGTGGCTACTTGCAAATCATAACCTTTGGAAGTCAACGCGGACATAAGTATTGTCATATAATAATAGCTCCAGTTTAAAAAGGGTCCAGCGTAAGAAATTTAGAGGTCCCCAGCGCAAGGTGATAAACATTAATCTTAGGTTGGGCGACCTCAGCTGTTCTTTGGACCAGTGTACTCTAATGTGTCACGCATGAGCCTAATAGGGTGAAGGTAAAAAGGTAAAGCGGTTTTCAAAACTTGTTAGTGGAACGTGATTTCAGGGTTATGGATTTGGTAGCAAGTAATGGCAATCTGACGTAATATTATTTGTCGAATATAGGTGGCGGAAAGACAACGTCATGAAGAAATCAGAAGAGAATGTTCCTGCACCAGAAACCAAGTTTGAAGATTTGTTGGCTCTGGTGGGATCAGCTGGACGATGGCAGCTCCAAGTGTGTCTAGTCGGAGTCATAATGGGCACAATAGTCATATCTCAAGCACATAATTATGTCTTCCTAATGATGGTACCGGACCACTGGTGTCGTCTACCGGCGTTGGACGATGGCGCCGGAGCCAACTGGACGCTAGAACGTCTGAAAGATGTGGCTCTTCCAAAAGAAACACGCAACAATAAATTCACCCATAGTCAATGCCGGATTTTTCAAATGGATCTGGAATCGTTGATTCAGGAGCCTTGGGATCCTCAATTGGCAGAGAAACTTCTGAGCAACAACAGTACTGAATCAGTAGCATGCACCCAGTGGGACTACAATCGCACTCCGTACGAGGAGACGACAGTATCTGAGGTACGACTTGACTTTCTAAACTAACTGAAGCTATATAATTCCACGCCATAATTCACTAATTACATTACAAAAGTTGCCTTGCATGACGCTAATTTACTTTTAATAGCTACAGTAAACCTCCTGAGTCACATGATGGTTCAATGTTGCAATAGAACTAACAGTTTGAATTTCTCTCTGTAGACGCTACACCATAGTATGTCACAAAGCTTTTTTCCTCAAATGTCTTTTAGTGGGATCTGGTCTGCGACAGAGCTGCACTGCGGTCAACCCTCATTAGCATCATGATATTCGGAAACTTGATTGGTTCCTTGGCCGGTGGGATTATCAGTGATAAGTACGAGTCCCCAGTTCTCTGTACATTGCATCACCGTAATGTTGTTTTGCATATACCAACAGATTCGGAAGACGAATAGCGTGCATTGTTACCGGAGCAGCATTTGCAGTAGGATCGGTGTCCAGTTCTTTCGCCCCTTCATACGTGTACATGCTGGTCCTTAGAGCCATCAATGGAGCAGGTGGAGTGGGGCTATTCACATGCACCTTCACTCTTAGTGAGTCACGTCGAGTAGTTTATTCGATCACTTCAAAGTGCAGTAAATAATAATCATTGCAGTGATCGAGTTGGTCAGCACCAAGAACAGGGCCAAATGGAATAATTATTTTGATACCGGGCCTGCATGCGCCTTCTTTCTAAGCGCCACTCTAGGGTATTTCTTCACCAGTTGGAGAACAATCCAACTGTCAGGAAGCCTTCCCTCTATACCACTACTCATTATCATCTGGTGGTAAGAATGAACATGCTCTCTCACATATCTATTGCATTCAACCGAGTGAGAAATGATTAATACAATTTGTCACACTTTTTTTAAAGGTTGATCCCTGAATCGCCTCGATGGTTGTTGACTAAAGGAAGGCTGGAAGAGGCTCAAAGCCTTCTAGAAAATGTTGCTGCCAAGAATAGAAAGGAAGTGAAGCCTGAGTTGCTTCGTCAGGTAATCGAGTCCGTCCGTAAGGAAGTATTGAAGGAATCGTCCACGTCGACAGATGATCGAGGTTATTGGAAGAAAATGGCAGGACGGCTCAAGAAGACTCTTGCCAAGATATGCGGAAGAGAGTTTCGTACAAGGAGTATGAAGATGGCGTTTTGTTGGTTTGTGACAGCCTTCTTGATATATGCTGTCATTTACATGAATGCTAGGCTGGATGCAGGGCCCGTGATTGCCATTGCCCTTCAGGGAGGTCAGTACTGCATTTAGTAATGTCTAAGGACCTCATTAATTTTAAGCCATTCTTGCAGTCATGGTTTTACTGTCTCGTCTGACAATCTGGTGGCCCCTGGACCACTGGGGAAGGAAGAACACGTTTTGTACAGCGTTTTTCCTAGCTGGAGGACTGATGATAGGTGTCGCATTTGTGCCAGAACAGATGAGTTGGCTCATCCTGTGCCTCTTCTTGGTGGTCACATACAATGGTTCCACGCTTTTCAGCGTCGTTTACCTCATCACTGCTGAACTGTTCCCGACCGAAGTTAGAAATCTCACCATAGGGGCTGGTTCTGTTTGCGCCAGATTAGGAGGCATTGCTTCGCCTTATGTCGTCGACCTGTTGGTTCGTAGTGTAGCCAGGGTTTTATGGCTACTTTGGTTGACAACATGTATTTTTTTGTTGCAGGGTCGATACAGTTACTTTGTGCCGAACTTGGTCCTAGGAATCGCAGGCCTTCTCGCCGGAGTAGTCAGTCTTACTTTGCCCGAGACAAGGAAGGAGACACTTCCTGACACAGTTCACGATGTGGAAGAGCAACAAGCACAACAACGGTACGACTCCTCTTCCCAAACCTTATCTTAGTTAAACAATAAGAGTACGACACCCTTCTTATTAAAACAGGAATATGCTGGGGACATGGGAAACTTCAACAAACAAAATAAGTTCTAAAGTTGTAAGAATCGAATAATGAAGGTTCGTTGGGTGATGTAAAAGGGTGTGGTCTCTGCCTAATGTCGCTGGTTGTGCTGAGAGTTGTCACTTTAAAACGTAATGGCTGACTTTCTTTTGCAGAAGAAAATCTTCTAGTCGTACACCTTCCGTCTGGACAACAACTGAGAGCGCGTCAGGACAGCTTGGCAATGGTGTCGCTGCTGGGAAGCAAATAACCAGACTTTAAAGAATCCCTAGGGACTCTTATTTCATTGTTGTACTCGCAATAATAATGTGATGCCACGTGTAAACTTTAGCTGGTTAGGTTGTGAAAAATGCTCAAGCAGCCATTGACGGACACTTTCGCAGTACCGCCTGCACTGGTAGAACGGAAGGTGAAAAGTGACATTATTTTGTAATGTACACAGTATAACTTCGGCTTTGCTTCAGACGTCTGACTTCCTTGGTGGGATAAGGGCAAGGCTATATAGCTTTGAATGCCAGTAGTTGATTTGCATTATGAGTTCCTATTACCTCCACGACACAGAACAAAAACAGTATTATGAGTCTGACGTGTGACATAAAAATGCAGTCCACCAAATGTACTCTTCGAAGTAGGCCCTAATTGAAGCAGTAAGAATCAGTGAGTAGTCATCTGCTAAATTAATATGCTACGGTAAGTGCAGTAAATGCTGCAAATAATCTCAATTATTGTCGATGGAAAAACATGGAAATATCTCATAGGGCAGGGAGTACCGAACTCATTTGTCAGTAAAACAGAAACCAGCTAGAATTTGATTTATTAATTATTATTGACAATAACTAATCCACCATTAGGCCAACATTAATAATAGGGCAAAGCACTGGGTTTATGTTTTACTGAGTTCAGTGATTTCCACCCTTAGACTAATCACATAAGCAGCTGTGGTGGCTGGTACTGTACATCCGGCATGAAACAATAAGGTGTGACAGTGTTTTGTCGTAAAGTACAGTAGTTGTTTTAAAAATTTCTGATTTTTTTGTTTTCATTCCTACACTTCTGGGTTTTAAAAATATGCAATCAGTATTATTGAACCAAGTGTAATTATATAACTATACAGTATACAGTGTATACAGGACAGTGTAGCCTACTGATAATATTTCGCTATCTAAGCTATACACCGCCCTCGTTTTCTTTCATTATATTATAAAGTATTTATTAAAATTTGCAATAATACTATGTATAAGGAGTAACAATTCGAAGCATGAACTTAGTCACTACTATTTTGTATTAAAATGATAGCCAATATATGACATTACTTGCTGCTAATAAATAACTTGCATAATATTTTTGAATATAAAATGACATTGAATCCCTAGCAATACTCTGATCTAAAGTGGTGATATTACATACACATTTTTATGTGGCTTTCTGACAGAAATGAGCAGAGATAGGTTTTGCAGTTGATGCATAAAATGAGTATCGCTTTGCAACGTAGACAGTTCGGTAATTCTCTTCCATCAAGCACTACCTATTTTGATATTTTTTATCTTACTCAGAATGACAAGTTATACAGCATTGTGTGTACGTATATTAGTAGTGTCACTATCTTTGCCATCTGGGTCACATTTAGGCGGTACTAACGGGAGAGTATGTGAAGGAGGAATGACTCGTCTAGTGTATTTCATCGGTATAATATTAATTATTTAATTGCATATTCAATTATGCCATCTAAAGGTTTGCGTATACAAGTACAGTGAAAGTTGTCTATAATAAAGTGTCTTCGTTCCGCAAAATTTTTCCAGAATTTACTGGTCAAGTGTCCTTTTTTACTGTACGTACATGCAATGAAAATCTTTACCAGGATCGACAAAAGTGGCCGAAGTGGACATGTTTCCATTACCATGCTGATACTTTCTAATACTATCTACCCCATACATAAGAAATACTAACATATTTCAGAATAGAAGAAAAATCCCTTACGACCATTATATTTTGGCGATTTCTATTTATTTATACCAATGGCATGTTTTCTGATCTGACGTCTGGTGAAGTCCTTAGTCCTAAATGTTCATAAGGAGCCATAGGAGATCTCATTCACATATACGATAGTGCAACTGAGTCCAGTCATAGCAATAGAAAGAGGGGGTTTCACGATCATTTCAGTCTTATTTATATAAGAAGTAGACTATTATTCTACTGGCATCAGTTCAATTCACTGCTCATTATACGTATTACAGGAATGAGTTACAAGATCAACACCACCCTACAGTTTGCACATTCATATTTTTCCAGTATGATCCAAACTATCATTATTTATATCTTGTACACTCAGTTCTTTTCTGAGAGAACAATGGCGATTTTCCCTTAGAATATTCATATCTTATCAACATTCATCAGCAGAGTATAGACTCACAATGGATGAGAATATTTTTGAAATTAGCATTTTATTCAACACATACATTACCTTTATAGTGCACTACATGTGGATTGGCCTTCTTTTCAATGAGAAGGCATATCGCACTTCAAACTGTAAATATTTATGGAGTCAAATATTCTGGCTGGTACCGTTAATTGATTGTATAAATGACATCTTATCAAGTTGGAGTAAGATCGCTACAAGCTGTACCGTTGGGTGATTACCATCGAACTCTGACCTTTCCTTACGCAAACAACACCACCAAAATGTCTCTTTCTCGCTTCCACCTAATTAGAACCATTGAGAAACCCTCTCAGACATCTCTGTCTGTACCAAGCCGACAGGGTTGTTGACTTGTCCTATACCCTAATAGTCTTCACGTGACTACTACAACATCGTCCGCTCTTGACCTGGCGACAAATCGACTACTTTCTTTTCCTATCCCAGGAATCCTTCACAATGGGACCACGTGCGCCCGGCACTTCGATAGCATTTGTCGTGACATCACCGGGTACCTAGCATCAGTAGCATCCAGGCACAACCGGAGCCAGTGACCCTCACAATAGTCAGTCCCCAATCCTCCAGCAGCATCATCAACACCTCCTCCTCCTTCCCCCCCCCACTCCCCTACCCTCCTTCCTTCTCTCCTCCTGGCTTCACTTATTACACACATTGAGTAGGTCCACACAAATGAGCTGCTCCTTATTAGTTCGTGAGCTTGACTTGCCTTAGCTGATATCCGGTAATATCCAGGTGAGTGTTCACATTGTTCTTTCATATCACAGTGTGTTCGCAAGCATCATGGGTTAGCGAGGAATGTTTCCCAGGTAAATTAATTTTCTGTTAGACCTTGAATATAATTAAGGGGGGTCATATGAGAGGTAATGTTGAACATAATGCAATATAATGCTGTAAATTACTGTCGTCACGTAGCCATGTTAATATATCATCAAGTGACAAACATAGGTTGTAACAACTGGCATATATAATTAGATGTTATTGTGGGATTACCACAACACACTGCTTATTGTCCCTGTGCTGTGATAACATTTTATATCCAATGCCAAACTGTGTATGGATATTCCCTTGAATATATGGCACGCTCCCTATGCATTCATCATTGTCACTTGACTGGTATGTGTGCAATATTAGCAAAGTGAAAAACAGATTCGGTAACATGTAGTACCAGAACGTGCTTGTAAGTATTGCTGCAGACAATTATTGCTGCTTAGCATGTGATAATTGCAGCCAGACGCGTATTATTTCACCTTTTACCCTTCCGTACTCCTTACCTGCTGTGCCTTCTGTTTCACTATATTTTATTGCCTTAAATAACATGTTTTCTTTCATTGAAGATTCTACTTAATATTAAGGTTAAAAACTACCAAGCTTCAACCATCGCAGGTCTCAGTTCAACCTATACAGTAATATTATTGCTGCACATAGGAACAGTTGTTTAAGAATTACAATTGCAACAGTACTATATTATATTTTGTAAAGAGACAAAGCATAATATTTCATAAAAAATTTCGGCTAATAAAATTGTAATAGGAATAAAATAAAATAGCTACTTCACCGCACAATACATCACTATTGACTCTCTGACTCGTGAATTGCGCCTGTATACGTAATTATTGCTATGTGAAAGTTAGGTTAGAGACAAAGGAGAGTAAAAATGTTGATCACCAATGGCATTTAATCAGTTAATCATAACTGTGATAGTTTTCATTAATCATAATAATACTGCCATCATAACTATGTGCTACTCCTTTGCCCACGTGAAATGCTTATCTTAACACACCCAGCCAGTTGTAGCTAGCCAAGGCGTTTTAATTATAGTCCTGTTTGAATTCTCCTACAGTTTTACTATCTCCATTGAATGGATAAGGAAGCGCATGCTTCATAACGGATAATAATTGCGGACACATTTTGTAGTCATATCTATCTCACTCCTGTGTTGGAAGATATACGCTAGGAATGTGCAACTCGAAAACAAATTTTCTACCATGTACCCTATTCAATAATCAAGTTATTAGTAGTGAAGCCACCACCTCATTTGCGTGGTCCTTACAAACAAGGGGTGTGCAGGTCGTGCATATCACATGGCGTGTAACTTCCTGAAAGTGGCATCAAACTCTCGTTCTTTTTTTTCTTTCTTTACCAGCTGTAATGTCTTTATAATAGCGTTTAAATGACGACACCGGGTCTAACACCTCTACTTTGTGCAGTTATGTCCTTGCCATTAAGTAGACAAACAAGATGGGTTCTTTCCTTCCCTGCAGTCAAACAGTAGCAGACATTACTTATTGGTCCATCACCTCGGAGGAGCAGACATGTTTGAGGATTTGCTGGATTTGGTGGGCGGCGAGGGTCGCTGGCAGCTGGAAGTGCTGCTCTTGGCCTCTTTGCAAGGGGTACTCAGCAACCTTCAAATGTACTCGTTTGTGTTCCTCTTGGCCGTGCCAGACCACTGGTGCCATGTCCCAGCCCTGGAGGCCGCGAACTGGACCAGAGAACAAATTCAGAAGGTTGCCTTCCCCAGGTCTGCCTTATTATAATTTGCATGTGGCAACTGATTACATTGCACTGATTAATGACAATTTCGTGGTTTCCAGGCAAGACACTGAAGGGCATGAAACTTACAGTCGGTGTCATATGTACGACCATAATTACACCCTTCTGGCGGAGAACCCTTGGTTAGTAGAAATTGATGACAATATCACAGATGCCCCCATCGTTCCTTGCACTTCGTGGGTGTACAGCACTGATGATTATGAAGAAACTTTAGTGTCCCAGGTATGGTTCAGAGCATTACGAATAAAACAGTTTCAGTAATAGTGTAATCTTTGACAGTGGGACATGGTGTGTTCTCGAGTGGCGTTGGCGTCCACAACTGAATCTCTCTACGTCCTCGGACAACTGTCCGGATCGTTAATTGGAGGAATACTGTCGGACAAATTCGGTCGCAGACAGGTGACCCTCCTGAGTATGGGACTCTGGGCCGTGTGCTCAGTAGCTGTTGTCTTTGTTCCCATCCATGGGCTCTTCTTGGCGTTGCGATTGGCAGCAGGGGCTGGTCAATTTGCAACTTACACCTGCTTCTTTACCTTGAGTACGTGCCTGATATGATGGAAGCTTAATTTGTTTAATAATTTTGCATGTGTACTTATTTTTCTATTTGAACGCAGTGATGGAAATAGTGGCTTTGGATGCCAGAGCACGATGGACAAACTATTTCAACATTGGAAATGCTCTTGGAATTGTGATGCTCGCAGGGGTTGGATATTTTCTGAGACACTGGAGGACCCTTCAATTAGCAATAAGCTTACCATGCTTACTGCTGCCTCCTCTTTCGTGGTGGTTAGTGACACTGGCAATATTTGGTTGCATGTTATATCAGTGATATTGCAATTCTTTTGCAGGCTGCTTCCGGAATCACCCCGATGGCTCATTTTACAAAACCGTACGAAGGAAGCCGAAGAGATCCTCCGGTTTGCTGCATCCAAAAATGGCAAGACCCTTCCTGAGGGTGACAAATTCACTCGTGAACTACGCGTACTTGTAAAGGTGACCAGGTGGTGTGAGATTGACACCTTTTATGGCCCTACCATGCCCTTATTATTTGCTTTTACTCCTGTCTTTCCGTACCATTTCAGGACACAAGTACTCCAGCTAAAGTTCCTCAGGAATCTTCACCTCCTTCAAAACGTTGGATCCAAAGACTCTCAATACCGAGAACTCTAGTGCTCTTCCGAGGCCGAAAAATGCGTTCTCGAAGCCTCATGGTCAACTTTGCATGGTTGGTCACGTTCATGCTCCTCTACGGAGTCACATACGCCTCGTCCAAACTTGGCACAGGACCGGTGGTGCTTTTGGCCTTCCAAGGAAGTAAGTCACTGGTTACAGGGCTTGGACTGAATAGATTATGAAACTCTCACTTTATTCACAGTGGCCAACGTCCTGTCCAGGTTAACAACTTCCCGACCCCTGCAAAGCCTTGGTCGTAAACCCATGATGGTCGCCAGTTTTTTGCTGGCTGGTTTATCTACAACCGCAGCTGGTTTCGCTCCCGAGACCATGCCTTGGATGGTGCTATGCCTGTTCGTAGTGGCGTCGTTCAGCGTCGCGACGCTCTTTCCGGTTGTGTATTTGGTCACTGCTGAGCTGTTTCCTACTCAGGTGCGCAATATGGCACTGGGTATTGGAAACATTTGTGGTAGATGTGGAGGAATGGCTGCCACCTATGTCGTCGACCTTCTCGTAAGTACGTGTCACTCTAAGTCATGGTATTGTATCACATGTTTGGCTTATTTTTCAGGCTCAGTACCGTCACTTTATTCCAAGTATGATTTTCGGAGGACTGGCAGCCTTGGCCGCCATGGCTACTTACCTTCTACCAGAGACAAAGGAGGAGACACTTCCTGACACTCTGGAGGAAGTGGAAGACGAGGCCTCTTCAGCAAGGTAATCTAGTCCAGACATTCAAATATGTTACGTATGTGTGTAGCATGTTATGCTGGCATAAGGTTTTTCTACCAAGTTATAATACATCAGCAAAAAAACTCATTCATTGCATAGCATGAATTCTTCATATTATATAAGCCATGCACTCTTATTTTTGAAGTATGTACACTCCAGTTTTTATTTCTCTTCAGATCCAGTCGATTGGACCTCGCAGAAGTAGGAAAGGCCAAAACAAACAACCTGTGTCATGCCCCGCTCCCTAATCAATCGGCGGAAATCACCAGATTATGATGTTTGTTCTCTAGCGATAACTAATAAGTGTGTATAAGTATTAATGCGTATATTTTGTGTATTTTTTATAATCGAATCATAACATATTGTATCACATTGCCCTTGTCCTTGAATTGGATGTTGTTGTTTTCAACATCACGATATTGTTCCTCTTGAATATCTCCCAAGTTTGGGCATTTTGTCGTCATACACCAATTATCTGGTTGTGTTGGTATCAGAACGTGCGTATGTGGAGTAAAAAAAATAAACTTAAATGATATTGTTACTACTGTGTTATCAGCAGGCCATCAGTTGCGACATTTTTTTTTATACATCTAACCAACCTCATAGAGTATCCTTATTAATATAAAGCACAAAGTTTGTTGGTATAGTGTATGTATGTCACCCCTATTTAGCCCACTTCTCGAGTACCGAGAGCTCTGAAATTTGACATGCCCATGTCTTACGTTTCGCTGATTCCGGGAAAAGTGCTAAAACCATGAATATTTGGAAACAAAGCGATGGGTTATGAACAAATCCGTATTTTAGTGCTAAACTTCTATAGGCTCCTCTGATAGTTCTGTGTAAAAAAAATATTCCCGAAAGTCATTGCTGTGTCTCAACTTTTAATGTAGACTGTGATGTCAAAATATATGGGGAATTCTTCAAGGCTGCAGTAGCCTACATGCAATGACTCAAGTTCTTGGAATAGTACTTCAAAACTGCATATAGGCTAATTAACACTGCAACGATGTTGCAAGCAATTGTGGGATAAGCCGCCTATTTAGAGAAATTGGTTTGTAATACGGAAATTGTTATTTTTCACCGAATCGTTTTTGCCAACTCCTTAAATTACAGCCCTCATCGTTCATGTTTTATACTGTAAGAGAGCTATTTTATAAAACTTTTATGTAATTTACAGATGTTTTTAACTACAATTAGTACTGTAATGTGAAAGATAAAATATTCTCCAACTGCATGAACACTTGAAAAAAAAATTGCTCAATGCACTATTCCGTGCCATTCGTTGCTTATTTCTTTGGTTGTTTTTTTTAAATATATAAGTGGCGTATATTAACAAGGACAAAAAGAAGCGTGTCGAAATGCGTGACGCACTTTCGGTCATGGATCACTCGACCTCGAGATAATTACATAGTATCAAATTTCTATTGTTTTGTCATAAAAAATGAAGGCCGTGATCTTCTTGACACACTGATTTTTACACCAGCATCCTTAAGAAAAGTACTGTCCCCAAACTCCCAATGCATTAACCACGCAACAAAACGTGATTATCCGAAGAGCAGCGCTGGAGCAACCCGCGTAAATACAGTATCGGCTACAGTATTGATGTCAAATATGTTGTCAACTTCCCCCTCCTCCTGGCTACGTCGAATCCCGAATATCTAGGCACCCTCACTCTCCTGGCTGTCTGCTTTCCTCCTCCTGTGATGAGGTAACGAACCGAGCATCGCTGTAACACCCAACGTGTGTCGCAGTGGTGGTGGCCTGCTGCCCCGGGCAGCCTCACTCCGCCCGCTCGTTGCCCCCACCCCGACTAGGACAGGTGTGCCTCCTCCAACCCTCCAGCGCCCCACTTTCCATGGGCGAGATGGTGTCTCTTTGTGGAGAGAGCATCCTCTGCCTGCTCAAGGGAAACTGCCGGTACTACGGTACCTCCGCCGTGAGTATTTTGTCTCCATTCACGCTGTTATAACTAGGCGACTACTCACAACTGGCTAAATAAAAATAATGCCATGCAGAGGCCAAGTCGTCAGGTGGTACCACAACTAATGGTACAGGTACCATACCTTTTGCATTTTCCCGGAAGTATTGTACTGTAACTGATTGCAATAACCAGTGGCCTTAACTGTAGATCCAGAGGCAGTCTACTGAGGCCATTGACTTATTGCCACAAGTCTAGTGATGAAACCTACAAGGTTTTAGCATTGAATGGTGTATTACCCAAGACTAATGTAGAGCTTTTTGTGTCTATGATCCGACACTCTCCGGCAACTGTTTTTGACAGGCACTGCAGAAAAACATTGCCAAAGAATGTTGGCTAATTGTAAAGAGAACAGGGGGAATATGCAGAGTTCATCCCCATCTGCTGCAATTTGCCTTAAAAGCGTGCAAGTTAAAGGTGTGTAATTATCCAGGAGAAAAACTTGAATTGACGTATATAAGATCAGCAGTTTTAGTTTGGAAAAAAAAAATCAGTGCAATATCGCTGGGTTTTTTTCATCATAAAGTTACTATACCAACCCAAGTTGCTGTGTAAGGTTGTCAGTGTGTTATATTCAAGCACGTGATAAATATGCATCTTGATAAGGTAAGATTTTGCATCTTAGATAGGTACAATATATCTTAAAAAGTCAGACTCTACCGTGGAACTGAATTTGTAACAAATGCGGTAATTATTAATGCATAATTCTATTCACCTCATATTCATTGTACGTACATATTGTCTAAATCCTTTTTGCAGGAAAGTGCTTTTTTTGTGAGGCAGATGGTGGATTGTACAATGTGACATTTCTGCAGAGGTTAACGTGACTTATATTATTCTGGCACAGTACAGCCACTGCTGCTGTTACACTATAAAAAGTCTAATCAATCAATTATATTATTGCACATGGATAGGTGTTTCATTTTCTGCATATTCCCAGCAAATAAGTTTATTTTATTCCTCAATGGTCATACAGACTATTGAAACCAATGCCAATACCATTAACAATGTAACCCTTGGAGACATAATGAGGTGCTGATATAAAGGCTATGACACAATAAGTATTATTTTGCAATTGGAAATATTGCCCTGAAGAAGAAAGTGGGGACCTTGGAAACTTGCCAGGAGAAATGTCAAGGGCAGGGGTGGCAAGCCAGGGTGAGTGAGGAGGGTGTGGGGTGGTTGTGGAGGACACAGTCCTTTTATAAGTCATACATCACAGACATCAGTTTCATTTTTCCGGCCAGCAGCATTAGTTGGGATTGATTCCTTGTTTACAAGCTGAGCTATGGCCCCTCACTCCACACTGCAAGATCAGCCACAGGCGTGGTCTGGCCAGGTAAACTTGAGGCTAACAGTGTCCTGACCAACAGGATTTTTTTTTTTTTTTTTAAGAACTAGGCAAGTGTACAGGGTTGATCATGCATGCTCCTCATGCCCTTGCTTCACAAGGCAGCTCTTTCCACATGTTGGCTTGTGACCTATCATGTAACACATGTCTGGTCAGAGTGTAGACATTTTGATGGGTTACTGATTATTCTTAGGCAAGTGATTCATATTAATAAGTACTTGTCTTTCAGTTGGCCACATTTCGAAAGCCCCGTTTTCCGAAGAAAGTGAGATTGGTAGAGGTTGGTCCTCGAGATGGACTTCAAAATGAGAAGCAGCTGGTGCCCACTGATGTCAAAATCGAACTTATCCAGAGGCTGGCAGATGCAGGCCTGCGCACTGTGGAGGCCACCAGCTTTGTCTCCCCAAAGTGGGTGCCGCAGATGGCTGACCACACGCAGGTCTTTGGTGGAATTAGAAAACTTCCTGATGTCAACTATCCTGTTCTGGTGCCAAATATCAAGGGTTTCAAGGCAGCTGTAAGTCACCCTTTATCTGATAATCATATCTTGAATTCTAATTTTATAATTCTGCTTCATAATCAAGTGATGAATCTGTGCATCACTTCAAAATTTTCCCTCATGTCTGCCAAAGAAAAATCTGATTGCATATTTATGAATAATTAATTCTGAAGTATTGGCTGTATTGCACATGTTTGTTGCAGATGGAAGTAGGTGTGCAAGAGATAGCCATCTTTGGTGCAGCCTCAGAGACTTTTAGCAAGCGCAATATCAACTGTTCCATTGAGGAGAGCCTTCAGAAGTTTAAGGAAGTTGTGGATGCTGCCAAGGAGAAAGATGTGAGAGTCCGCGGATATGTTTCTTGTGTATGTGGCTGTCCTTATGAAGGCCCTGTTGACCCATCAAATGTAGCAAAGGTAAGAATTAATACACTTTGTGCAGAGTTGGTTTTAACATGATAATTATCATTTCAGGTTGCTGTGGCAATGTACAACTTTGGCTGTTATGAAATCTCTCTCGGTGATACTATAGGAACAGGAACTCCAGGATCCATGAGAGCAGTCTTGGAGGAGGTGTTAAAATATTTGCCACAAGAAGTACTTGCTGTGCACTGCCATGATACTTACGGACAAGCTTTGGCCAACATCCTTACGGCTCTAGAAGTAATAGTCCCTTCAAGTTCTTATCTTTGCAATTTATTCTTTTGGCCTTTTTGCATCCCCTCCTTTGTGGGATAAAACAATTTTGATGTGAAAGACCAGAAGGAAATGGGGAGAGGGGATCAGGCTTTTCAAATAATAGAGTTCTTAATGAAATCTGACTTAGAAGACTACATGTAAATTTCACAGGTCTTTTTATAAAACTGCTTATGGGGACATTCAAACGTAATCGAAATTGAAATTCCGAATGAGGATGGCAAAAGAGAGAGAGAAGGGGAGACTGCTATAGGCAGCCAGTCCCCTCGCCAACTAGACTAATAGATTTGGTGTTGTATAGCAACTGAACCTTTTTTTTCACATTTGCAGATGGGCATTTCGGTTGTGGATTCATCAGTGGCTGGTCTAGGTGGATGCCCCTACGCCAAAGGAGCATCTGGAAATGTGGCGACTGAAGATGTTGTGTACATGTTACAGGGAATGGAAATTGACACTGGAGTTGACCTACAAAAGCTACTTAATGTAGGCGACTTTATATCCCAATTTCTTGGGAGGCCCACCAATTCCAAAGTGGGACGGGCTTTAAGCAAGCTGTGATTTTAACTTCATACCTGACAAACTAGCGGAAATGGTCTTGTTGTTAGGCATGTATGTATTATTCACCTGCCATGTTACTTGTAGAAACGGTTGTAAATGCATTTAAAAATATATATTAGAGAAAGAATGCATATTTTTCAGCAATTATGCACTTTGCATTAATGATACTCCAAAATAGCAATATATCAGGTTCTCTTTTTGTGACTACAGTGAGGTTTTAAATCACCAGATTGTCACCAGTTCATGCACATTTATTTGGAAAATAAAGCATTAATTTATTTTAGTGGGTCTATTATTTCTGCTGTTATTCTTTTTTCTATTTATATTGTTTGATTAATCAAATACTAGTGCTCAGTTAATATTTATGATAACTTCTACAAATTCCAAAAGCTAACCTCTTAATAATAAGCAGCTTAAGGCCAAAGAATGGCTCACCACTCTGCATAATATGGTGCATTTGTGATGTTATTACATTATTAGTGATTGAATTCTAATATTAAATGGCCTTCTGAACCAGTTTTCTGATACTTGAGATTGCATGAGGCATAAAATATCTCATGGGATTATGGGAAAGCCCTAAGTACAATGGTAAATGTGGCGTATATAAAATGATTTTCATGTGATAACACGTGGATGAGTGTGGGTCATGCTGGTCATTAGGTAGCCCAAGGCAGGGATATTTTGCATATACAACATTGGCATGTACTCCTATTTTTATAATGTTAAAATGATGTCACTATTATTGTTGTCATTACAAAGAGAGTTACAATAACAATAGTAATACGATGATGCAATGTGGATCTTATAAAAAGAAAAGTACAGTGGGGTTGTGTACTATGTCCCATTTTTCTCTCAATCCCTCTACCCCCACCACACTGAAGAAAAAAAAGGTCACACACCACTATAATAAGCTTTCTGAGCCGTGTATCATCCATGCCCTGGGTCACAGGCCACTTCACTACTGGAGTGGAGCATCCTTAGCTTATAATACATCAGCAGGAACCCTGGCAGGAACCAAGTCTTCCAGGAAATGTGATGTCTGAAAGAAGTGTGTCTGGTGCCAGATGCTGACTCTGCCACTGTCAGAGTATGAATAAAGACTTTTGTACTGGCAAAGAGGTTTTACCACAATCACATAGACCTACATGTATTTTTCTCCAGTGTAAAGGTGATCTGCATAGAATTTCACAATTGGCAAATAGGTCTTGCTAGTGTTCTCTTTGAATCTACGTTAGTGATGATACATGATAGAGCGCTAACATGGCACCTAGTCAACCTGGATTGGTATAGGCATTCAGTGACTACAAATTAGCTGCTTTTATTCATTTTCTTTATGTGATAGGAATTGAGTTCAAAGCGGTTCAAAGAGTCACAATCATCCACAACAGATTTGGCTTAATATTTGTTCCCAATTTGATAGTCTACAAAGTCCTGTCACAGCGTATACCACAATAACACATGAATTCAACATGTGCACATCGTTATTTTCTGTATATTGCCACAGCTCTAGGAATATTCAGTGAATCGACACTTCTTTCTGTTAAATTTAAATACATCAAATACGTAAATCAATGTACTGATTATTTCTTATGGAATTTATTTTATCACCTACTGTTATGAAGGTCCACCGTCACACAGTCACTTGTGGCATTTAGAGGACATTGATAAACTGACAAAATTCCAGTGTCCAGTGCTGAATATTCACTTGATGTTCACTTAACATCGACATTGAACACTGGACGTTGACTGGACATTTCTGAATTATCATTGAACATTTGTGTGTTAAAGGGGCAGCTAACACGACTGCAGGATATTTCAAATGGAATTTTATTATTATGACAGTGCACAATCTCTGAAATTGGGTACAGTCACAGGTTCCCAAGGGAATACGGCACTCCTGCATAGACTTCCAGTCATTTCGTATCCTCAGACAATCCTCTATTCCTGGCATACACCGGTAGTACACCACCCTGTCCAATGCAATGGTTTAAGAAAAATACTGTGCTTCTCCCGAATGCAGTAGAAATTCTTTCTTCCACAGATAGATAAATTCTGTGGACCACAGAGGTGGCATTGCTTTCGTCAGACCAGTCCATTACACTTTCCACAAAAGTCATGTGACTGAACGTTTACCTAAGTATCATTTGGAGAAACATGAAAACACCTCAAATTCATGCGCCTGTACTAGAACCGCACCTTATGGCGACACTCTAAAAATTCCTAAAAATCCATTAATGGCAGGTCTGTGAACTTGATAGAGTGAAGAGGGTTGCGGCTAATTGCTTAGTTGGCACCAGAACAATGCCAACTAGTAATTGCGAGTCACAGCAAGATGTGATGTTTCTACCATAGCAGAGCATCATTATAATGCAGTGGGATGTATCAACAAGATATATCCTCACACGTGTGTCAGAGGATTACATTTTCCATGTCATTGAGCAACTCACCCTGGGCTAGGTTTTAAAAACTCTGACACGCCCTATTGAAACAGTCTGCCATGGGCACTCTTCCAGTTTTCGTCTTACTTGCTCTCGTCGGTCAAGGGGTACACTCTCAGGTAATGCCACGTTAATCACTTTGATTTTACCCATGTCACCGGTTGGCAGCAGGAAGCCAGCAGTTAGAACATCGGCAATTTATGTTATCTTCCATTGTCGTTATTAGCTTAAAACTCATTTATTTTACTATTCATGATCATATTATTATGGATAACTTACGCAGGGCTACAGAAAGCCAGCTACATACTATTTTGGACAATATGGATTACTGACAACAACTACTACGACTCCGGCTACAACACAGACACCGCCAGATATTGAAAGTGCAGGTAATATTATTCTGCACAATCCTTTTTTTGTGTGATAGTACCTAGCCAGAATGTCTAGACTTCACTGATTACAGATGAAATTCGAGTGGTGTGGCCCTACCATGACATGGAGCAGATATCTGTGCAGGAAGCAAAGGTGCGTGTCGTACAGCGACTCTTGCAGGACATGGCTTTGCCTCTGCAGAGGAGGGTGTGCGTCAGGGTGTACCGTCACATCTACGACACTGCTCCCTTCCTGGTCATCACCAGGGAAGAAGTAGGGGAAATTCTAATGGCCATGCAGTCAAGCACCAGCTCTCCTGACACGGGAGTGTCCGGAGACGATCAAAGGATGGTTTTGATCACAAGAATACAACAGAAGTTGGTTCAAGGTCTGAAGCGCAGGATATCCATTTTCATCCGGTTGTTGCGTCTCCTCAAAAACGATGCAGGTAATGCAGCTACATTACAGTATTACGATTACGCATTTTAATTTAATTTAATGTCATTTGTTAGTGAGTGATCGTGACCGCATTCGCATCGACTCTGGCATCCAAACAGTCGTGGAAACCCTGGATGCTGAGGAACAGAAAGAGATGGGTCGAATTCTCAAGGGAGATTGGCTTCTTTTGGTGTCTGAAGATACTCGTCAGTGGTGGGCCAATGTGGTTATTTTGATGTCCAAAATACATGTCCTGCTCGGTCCTGATCGGGACAGAAAACTAAGTATGATCTTATATCATTTTTAAAAAATTAACAAGGAGTCGGGTTATTAAAATCCTCCTTTCCTGCTCAGGTATCAGAGATCAAGTAGTGACGGAGGAAGTGGCGCTGCTGAAGGAAGAACTTATCAGCTTTGCCGAAAACGTGGGCATGACATATACCCTTACAGCTTCCGATGGATTTGGTTCCGTCAAGGGTCAAAGGACACTGCGGGCCACCATACGACTTATCGTCAGGATCACGTCTCATCTCATTTCTAATTACAGTAAGGATTTTAAACCAATTCTGTCACTTTTTCAGCCTGTTATGACTTACAATGTGGCTCAACAGTTGTAATGGATTTTGTGACTCACCATGTATAACCTATATTGATGGCATGTTTCTGTAACAGGTACCGACGACCGCTTTATAAGGAAGGTTTTGACAACCATTCAACGACAGGCCTCATCGGCAATTTCGTCAGAAACAACAACTACAACCGTCGGAAGCCAAGAAGGAGACCGACTATTTCCCCGGACTCAACGTCAATGGAAGCGATTAGGAGACATCCTTAAGAAATGGATCTCAATCGTGATTGCAACATCCAAACAGGACGTGAATCTCTCTGACCTCTATCTTCAACTAAGGCAACTGTCACTAGAACTGGGTCAAAGTGACAATGAAGTGACATCTTTCCCCACAATGTCGACGGTGTGGAGACAAATCAGACACGTCCTCCGGATTATCATCCGAAAGGTGAAGACACTAACGCGACACACACCCGGACAAGACAAAAATGACCTCAACACCCTCCTGGAAGAACTCGACTCTTTCGCAGTCCAACAAGCCATCGAGAAGCTTGTATCCGCTGAACCCAATGAAAAGCAACAGGCCTTCTTAACTCTGAAAGGTCTGACGGTCAGGATTCTAAGGCGAATCATCGTGTTCTGGAAGAGTAAGTATGGTCGTTAACAGCTTCTCTTAATGTTTGGTAATGCAACTTAATGTTATTATTTCAGATGTCAACGTCAAGTTAGAACAAGAACTGGAAGTGTTACTAGAGCAACTGAAAGGTACCGAGTCTGATTGGGAAACTCGAGCAGTATCGTGGGAAGATGACGTCTCCAGCGGTGAGGTTGAGCCAGAAGTTTCGGAAGAGTTGTCAGAGGAAGACTTCACCTCATTGTCAACCGAGCAACCAAGTGATGCACGAGATGTAGTCACCAGACTCAAACCGATAGTTCGAGACCAGATTATCATCATAAAAATCCTCAGGAATAAACGTGAGACATGCTCTTGTGATGTCCTCTTCCTGCAATGCTAATATTTCTAACCAATATTATGACAGCCATTAACGACGTGAAGGTCAACCGTGATGTGGACACCATCCTAAACCGTCTGGAGGAAACACCTACTTCGGAAACTGACAAACGGACTGCCATTGGCGTAGTACTCAAGTCTCTCGTACGACGTGTGGGGTCAATGCGGCCACCGAAATCAGAGACAAGTAGGCAATTTATAAGGTTCAGAGCTGTTGCTCAAAGATTATGCGACTCTTTGAACACTCCACAGCACTTCAAAACGACTGGAATCGAATTGTGTCCGTAATTTCTCAACTGACAAATGGCGAGAGGGTCACGATTAATATTGAGACTGGACACATCCGAATAGATGAAGGGACCAGCACTTCCGACTTGAAAGCGCGAGGAAGAGTTTACCTTTGGAGAAGACTTATATCCGACTTTGCTCACGTTTTAAGAATATCGCAGCGCTACCTGTCCAATTCCGGTAAATATTTAAGTAGAAATATAAAATACCTGCAATGTCTTCTAAAACTTAATTGCTTGACCACAGATCTAGATGACGTAACAGCCGAAGACAGTGAGACTCTGGATAATGCCTCGGGTAAATTTACTATTGAATATGCGTCATAGATAACTGATTTATTTGTATTTCATATTAATTTGCCAATTCAGAAACATCCGATGGCGAAAGTGATTACAATGATGATTGGGATGATGATGGTGAATCTGGCCAAGAAGGTAAGACTAACACATCTTGGAACGATTTTAAGTCTGATTCCCTCCTGATACATTTCAGGTAATGTTGGTACTACAAGTAGTAGTAGGCCTACTTCTGGAGAAAAGCCACTAGTGGAGCCAATACCAAGTCCTGAAGAATTTTCGTGCACGTCTGAAGGACGTTTCCCGGTACCCCAGAGCTGCCACGAGTACTACGTGTGCTTCCAGGCCAGTTACGGACAGCTGCACCAGCAAAAGTTATCCTGCTCGCAATCGGGTATACTCACACCCTAATTAACTATCACTCCAGGATGTTATTCGCAAACTAACGTATGCTAATTCTATGTTATTCACACTTTTCAGGTGAAGGCCCATACTTCAATCCCGGGGCCAGCAGCTGTTCCACCAACCCGCCTTCTCATTGCGCGTATCCAAGCACCACGAAGGCTTACGAATACACGACTACTCCAAAACCCACGTATGGTTACAACTATTACACTACCACCACACCTCAACCTTATACTTACCCCACCACCACCACTTACGCTTACACCACCACTCCTAAGCCTTATACATATCCTACTACCACTGCTTATGTCTATACTACCACCACGCCTAAGCCTTACACTTATCCCACTACCACACCATATGTCTACACTACCACTACTCCGCAGCCTTACACGTACCCCACCACTACTTACGGGTACCCAACTACAACCTACGGTTATCCCACAACTGCTGCTGCCAAATACTATTAGAATATTTTTTTGAAACCAGCAGTACAGGCGAATCATCTAAGCAAGTATGTAACACTCTTGTATCGTTCGTATGTGCCAAATAAAGAAACTTTCATTCAATGTCTCATCTGTACACATCACTTGGAAAGCCCTACCTGGGTGCTACCTGTAGCTGATCTACAGTAGACAGTTCTCAGGGTTGTCGAAGCACAAAGCCCAACCACCATGTCCAGGTATAGCGATAAGACATGAGCAGTCTGTCTAAAATAATTAACGTTGTTAAATAAAATCAATTACAATATCATCCCATACCCCTTAAGTAGTGGAAAGTAAAACAGCCGCCTATTTATTGAAATACTGCAGTTATTCTGACAAGTTTGAGTGGACTACTTAACACTGATTCTCGGTCACACATTTTGTCGCACATACATATTCACTCATGACAGGAAAAAAAAACAGTTTTGTTTTTACATTGCAAAGCACACGTTATGTCCGCGACACATGTGTTCGAAATAAGCAGGATAGCATGTGAATATACCGCATTCTTGCGAGAGAAACAGAACAGAAACACTTCCTCTCAGTTTTTGCCCATTACTTAGCGTTGCTCATCATGTAACTGATTTATGAAGTAGCCTAGAATAAGTAGATAAAAATGACTTATAGAGTGCAAACTTTCAAGTTCTAGTCATGCTCAGTGATTTCCTATATTCGGTTGGAAATAGGTTGTATATACACGTTTTTAAAAAGGGTGCTAGGCATTTCACTTTTCACAGTGCCGGAATTTTGCATAATTATGGCCATTCATTCACCTGCGGAAAGTAGAGGTGCTAACCACATTTTGGACAGTGGAGTATAATCGCTAATAATATTACACGCTTTTAAACAAATCATGGCGTCTCTTAGAACTATGGAGTAGTCGTCATAAGCATGATAAGGCCTATTCCCAAGACTAGCGCCGAGAGCATGTAACAAGTTGAAAGGAATGTGTTGGAGGGCACATGTGAATAGACTGTAAGTTATTTGCAACATCAGGACAAACACCAGAGTCATGGTCGACAAACAACTCGAGTCAACACTTCATTTATGTCATAGCACACCATGGCGTGACGCACAACAATTTCATTTCTACGCAAACAACCGAAAGTACCAAGCGAATGGGTAGAATGATGGACTTCGCACAAAATCCTAGCATATTTGGAACACTGTGCTGGCCATTGCAGAAATGTGACGAATTCTCGAGCTACATGCAAATACCTCAGGTCATGAAAAAAATAACTGGGCGAGGCATTTTAGGATTGCAGCTATGTTCTTTGCGACTAGGACCATTTCCCCCCAGTCTGTGTGCGTCATTAACACCACCCTATATAAGGAAGGCGTCTGTGAATATTGTTGATCCAGTACTAGTCTGTTTGCATTGTGCTCTCACCACCATGGTACGCCATATTAGTGCGACGCTATTGTGCCCCACATTATTTTTGATGACAGCAGCAGCTCAAGGTGTAAGTGTTAATTAGAGTTAATGATACAAGGTTTCTACTCCCCAGACTGTGAGAACCAATCACAATAATTTCCTCCCAAGTGCTGCACATTTATAGCCGAAGCCTTATGTTAGAGTAGTTCTTATTATGGAGTTTCCGTGTTCTACTTTGGCAGGTGCTGGAGTTCCCATCAATGAAGCAAGATGCTGGCTTCACGTCTACCAGTAGGACAATGAGGACGCAGAACGAGCAGTTTCCACCAACCGCAGCAGCCAACAGCAGAGGATCAGCTCCACACCAGCAATCTCCGACTCCAATAGATTCCTATCCCACCATCCCGCCCTGCACTTCCGAAGGAACATTCCTGTCCCC
>JYFJ02005720.1:0-23456 GCA_000934665.2 Catajapyx aquilonaris
GTCCACCGCAGGCGTAGAAAAACGTGAGCGAAGCGAGCGGTTTTCTGCGCCTGCGCCCTAGGAAAAGGCGAGCGGAGCGAGGATTTTCCTAGTTCATAATAAAAACCAGCTCATCATAATTGGGCGCTCAGAGGAGAAGCGGCATATCCCAACCGACCTCCAATTTTGAGATTGTAGTGCTTTTGTACTCTCCTGCCATCTACCTTTCATGTGCTGAAGTCCCAAATTAATTGGGATATGCCAAAGGTCACATATTCCACTTGTAAAAATTGGTCTGCAATGGAAAGTCCTATTTTCTTGCAACACAAGAAGCTATTTATCTCAAAATGAACTCGGGTTGGGATATGCCATTTTTCCTCTGAGCGCCTCAATTGCTTTGGCTTCGTTACCTTTTTTTTCTTTTGTAGATATAGGGTAAACCAGACAGTTATGGGACACCATACAGTAATGAACCCCTTATTATAACTTCGCGCCAAACATTGCTGGGCAACACCCTACACCACGAAAGTGCTGCAAACAACAATAGAGTCCCTACAATTATTAAATGTCCCATTACTGTCCCAAAGGCGGCCGATAACTGTGAAGAGTGGCCAATAACTATACTTTTGTGACTATTTTGGAACTTTTCATTACCAAAAGTCACAGAAAAGGAGAATTTCAAAATTACAGTTGCTCATTGAAATAGAACATTCTGAAGATCAAGAAAAAAATGTAATCAAACTGCAGATGTAATTACTGTGGGTCATGTGACGATGTGAACTTGGGAAATTTCTTAAGTGACCCATAACTGTATGGTTTACCCTACTTTACCAACACTCTGTAGTCACAAGTTCTTTTGCTACCTAAAATCTTGAGTCTGCCAAAATCGGAGAGCTGAGGTTCACAAATCCACATATCACTGTGACAATGTCATTTGCATGGGTGAGAAGTGTCCAATCCAGCTTCTTTTGGAATATGGCAAAACATTTCATGCGCTGTATGGCTCTTTCCACATGCACCCTTGCTCGGGCGATCCTCGCTGTCTCCAGGGCTTCCTGCTGACTCAGTTGCTTCTTTTTTTGCAAAAATGGAGGCTGCACCACACCTATTGCATTTACAGAGCACACATCATTGATCCTGAAGCCCTTATCAACCATCACTTTATCAACATATGGCTCCATCTTTTCCACAATACCAGACAATTCAAATATCGCTTTATCGGATGCACGGCCACCATATACCTTGCTACGAGCCACGATGACTCCTGCAGGACTCACCCCCACCATAACCTTGATAGTGTTGCCTCCATAGTAATGTGAGTAGGTCAGCAACCTGCAGTTGAGGCAGCCTGACTGTTCTACAAACACTTCCGTGCAATCCAAAACCACTCTAGTGTTGTTGTAGCATCGGAAGCATTTTGGTAAATTGTTCATGACCTCCTTGGAAGGCCAAGGTATAACGCTAGTCAAAACCTCTGACAGGGCCTTCAAAGACCTATCAAAAATATAGGTGCACGTGGAGGGACTAACCTGAAATAAAAGGGCCACTGCTGCGAAACTTATCCCACATTTCAGTTTTGTCATTACCAGTGCTACACGTTCAGCAGTGGATAGAACCTTGCATGCATATGTATCTAACTCATCCACACATTGAGCTATGCATTGCAAAAGGGAAAATTTAGGAATGCCTGTCAATGTCTGCAAGTCCTTATCTGTTTTCATCATATCCATTACGTTCATCCCCCTAGTAACAGTCTCCAATATAGTGTTTACTTGAACCTCCTTGTCCTCCGTCTGAATTTCATGATTAACTGTAAGTTCGTGACGAATCTCTTCAATGATTTCAGCTTTCTTCCCAGTATCACCCTGAACATCATTACACGGAAAGTCTTCTGTTTGTTGCTGTTCAGTCTCCACTAAATTACAGTCTGATTCAAGTGCAACAAGCTGCTGCAGTGGTGCAGTGGAGGTTCCCCTTCCTGTCAATAAGGAGAAATCATAGTAATGGCAAGATGAAACTTGGAAAATTCTGCCTTTCAAAGAAAGAAAAGGAACGCCAGTCAAGGGATTTGATCCTGGGTCCTCTCGATCTGTGAGCATGAATGTTCTGATGTACCACTTCACTCCCCATAGCTCTAAATGATGATATTTTTGAAACTCACCCTCAAGTGTCTTGGCACGTTGAACAGCTCGGTCTCTTCGATTGCTGACACTTTTCTCATCAACAGGTTTTTCGTGCAACCTTTGCGGGATTTTTTTTGAAGGCACAGCACCAGGCCTCAGTCTATGGGTTGTCGTCTCAATCCCTGTAAAGGACGGTATGGGCCAGCTATTAGTGATTTTAAAGGGAATGCAGCATTGACACTTTGTCCTTTCTACGTTATTATTAGCTCTTGACGTTATGAACGAAACTGTTTTGTGCAAACCCACCATTAGCCCCCAACGATGTGGTGCTTTTACTTAGTAATGCATGCATCATCTTGCATTATAGTTTCGCTTTTCTATCCTGAAGCTCTACAACATGAGATAAGAAAAACTCACCGGGCAAGTAGTAGTCAGACTCGTCAAAATGTAGGCTGCAGACGTACATGGTGTTCGTAGCGCGTTTGGCGAGTCGCAACTTGACCTCCCATGTTTTCCGCAGTGGAACTTCTTTCGGAAATAGGTGCAGCCAAATTCTTTTTGCCCTGTCAAAGGTGGACTTGCATCCGAATACGCAGCAATACCGTCTGCTGCACTTGGATCCCATTAGCGGCCTGCGAGCGACACCTTTTCCGGCCGCCATTACTGTTACTCCAGCGATCGCCGCTAGGAGCCGCCCCCTTCACTTGTGCTTGCGAATACGTCAGTAAGTGCAAAAACTTGAGCTTTCTCTCAACAGTTGGCGTCCAACGCTTCTTTCTGAGGTGGTTTCACCACCTCACCACAATGCTGAAGGCGGGAAATAATTCTCTAAGATGTGGTTAGACTCTCTAACCACATTTTACCTGTTTATTCCGCACACGGCACACCCACGTGGCAAATAAAACACCATCAACTATGACTATCCAGCACTTCCAACCACATCACCATACTCTGTGATTTTTGCGTCCACCATTTTCTGGGTGACCCGAGATCCAAAAACATTTCCAAAAGCCTCTCCTATGGTTGCCTGGCTTGAATTTTTTTTTTTTTTACTTGTGTGGTGTGGCTGCTGCCAGGCGGTAGTCTTCGTTTTCCACGAGAATCACCAGCGTTAATGGTCTCTTGAAACTTGACGAAATGCCCTGGATGTTTCCTCTTAACATGCGACTTTAAGTTCGTCAGGCTTTCCACATGCCCCCTAATCAAGGTGTGTTTGGTGCACAAGGCACATGTGTAATGTAGGGCGTTTGACTCTTTGCGCAGATAGACAAAGTAGCCCACCAGGTGCGGCCATGGGTTATCATCCTCAGCAGTGTCAGACGTGATCAACTGGTCCTACCAGGAGCGTTTGTAAGCGCCAAGCCCAAGCGTAGGTCTGACCGCAGGCAGTCAGGCACTGAGGCAGAGGCACACCACAGGTCTGACCAGCCGACGCTGATGCGGTGTTGCCGATGTAACCATTGGGGATAACCAACAACAATCTTAAGTATATTGTCACCGAATGGTGGAACATAAACATAGTGTGTTCATCTCCAGATATCCTTATTTATTGATCTTCACATTTGCAAGATGGCGGGTAAAAGGAGCAACAGGTAAAGAAAAGAAGTGGCGTGGCCAGTTGCCTCCCCAAGGGGGGGAGGGGGGGGGGAAGACAAAAGGCCTGGAGGAGAGCAAAGGCTTTTAAGGAGTATCGAACGCAATGCATGATGGGGATTTTCCAGAATGCAGGATGACGTGGGAGTGACAAGGTCGGGTAGGAAAAACAAGGATACAGTCAATATATACAGTCTGCTAGGAATACAGTTCAGATGAAATGTCTCAGCCGGTTCCGTCACACACCCCACGGCCAAGCTTCCACTAAACAAAGCAAAGAGGTGGGGGGGGGGGGGTGGAGCCCAGAAAATATGGAGGGAGGATGAAAGAGGAAAAAAACCATAAGATAGCCCGGAAATGTCCTCTGGCGGCCATCGCACAACTTAAACTTGAAACATCCATCCAACAACCGACATCCAACATCCAACATCCGACAAGATCACTATCGAACCGTGTTGTACCTCCTCTAGATCCCGATAGTAATAAACGACCGTGAAGATGGTGCAATGGTCGTTATTCCATCGGTATCCTTGGATGGCATCCTGAACCACAAAAGAATAGTATTCAGCAAAGTCGCATTGGATCAGAAACTCTCCATCCGCCAGGACGTTCTTGCGTTGGTCCAGATACTCGGCCTGTTGGCGAGCGATGAAAGCGTGGGGCTTTAATGCGACGATCTTCTTGCAGAATTCTTCCACGAAGTCATCACTGGAGGCAATCAGCTTCTTCATGGCAGACCTGTTTGATTCTGTCCACACATGGTACTCAACGGTGTCGATGTCTTCGTCATTCAGCAGGCCCAACAGGTGTTGGTGCAGATGGTCAGGTCCGGGGCAAGACGGGCATTCGTTGAGGTGGCGCGATGGCGTAGGGTTGCCACATATCAGCAGCTGCATGCACTCACGGTGACCTTTCAGTCTAGAGAACTTGGCCGCTTTGAACATCAACTTGACGTTTTCATGATACACACAAACGCACACGCTGTGTGTTCCACTCGAACCTGCCAAACGCAATGTTTTGGCCGCAGCAAGGCCAACGAGGAAAACCCAATCTTGTGGCTAGGATTTTCATCCTTGAAAAGGGTGTAAAGCTCCTTTAAGTTGCTGCACAACAGCCTCTTCTGCACCTGCACCCGGGTTCCGTCACATTGCTTCACGGATATAAAGTCTTTAGCACCTGCCAGCAATTTCCCGTTGACATCTGCATCGTAGAACAATTGGACGGCATTCACAATTTCCTCCTTCAGCTTCTTCCCTAGCTTGGGATTAGGTGATGCGAGTATTCCATGCGCAGCGACGAGCTTCTTGGCCTTGCGAACCCTTCTCCGCGACGTCGAGAAGAATGCTGCCACCTGTCTTTGGCTCCAGCTTTTTGGAGCCAAAGTAAGAAGCGTGATCTTCTCTGAAGGCGTCGTCAATGGGTCGTGAAACTTCTCTTGAAGTTGGCGCAAGACCTCCACACCGCCAAGTTCATTTCCTCCGTCTTCCTCTTCTTCGCAGGCGGAGGGTGGTAGGACGCACTGCTACCCTGACTGCAGGAATGTGTGCTGTCATCTGCCGCGAGGGCTGCTGACGATGGCGCAAGCTGTCTTACTTTCTTACTGCACCTGATGCAAATCTTCCACCCAGCCTGTAGAGATGGCTGATCGGACTTGTGGAGGCTGCCTCCTCCTCGGCCTTGACATGGTGGCCTCCCGAACCGGAGTGTTAGTGTGCCGCTTACCAATTATGTGGATTTGATGTGTACCGTCGGATCAAGTGTTTATGCAAACGGACTGGCCCCGGGGCAGACGGACAGCGGGCAGAACACAACCGACTCCCAAGAAGACAAAAAGAACGAGTGACGTCACAAAGGGCACAGTCACATCGCGGGTTGAAATAACGGCTACTGGATGTCGCGCTTATCACAAGCTGTTGTTTGTCTAATAAATTATATAGGTGGCAGAACTGCTACTGGCAAATAATAAATAAATAAAATTAAATCGATGAAATGCATTATTGTGCGGACCGTCCACTTCTTGGTCCTGGCAGACATCATAAAAAAGCTCAGCATTCTATCACCAAGATCAACCCCGCCCATTTTTGAATTGTAAATGCCAGCAATAGATGGGCGTTGAACTGTAACGTATTCGTGATCCTTTTTGGACCATCTGTCACACTGGTCCATAGGTTGGGAATCGATGAAATTGGATGCCATATGCACAGGTTTGTTGTCAAGCCACTTTACAATCACCAGTTCTCCATCTTCCTGCACCATCTGATCATAGGACCCTCGGACCTCCTTCATATCCTTTAACTGGATTTGTTTTTTCGGAAAGGTACACTCCACCACCGACCTTGCCCCACACATCATCTTATTATACTGCACTTCATACTGGGTTAGCCGGCCTGTATCGGCAAAGGGTTTCATGAGCCATGGTAGGAGGGGATATGCCCCATCGCCTATGATGTACATGGGGACAGATTCATTGGTTGCAGTACCGGTACAAAAAGATTGAGTCGGGAACAGTTTACCTTTCAAGTATCTCTTGTACAGAGATGACTCTGTGAACACCCTACGTTCACGTCCCAAATACTGCCATCCGCTCCAACTAGTCCGGGCCCTAAGCGCAAAAATCAGGCCTAACCTTGCACTTTGTGATAAGAAGGTGCCACTTGGCACATATGTTCCTTAGGCCTATAGGAGCAATTCCAGAGTTGCAGGCAACTGATCGGCCCCTTAGGTCACGAGTTATGCGGTGTTGCCAACATGCCCTGGGATGACCTGAGCGTTTTTAACGTTGAATTTTGTGATAAGAAGGTGCCGCTTGGCACATATGTTCCCTAGGCCTGTAGGAGTCGTTTGAGACATGGCGGCACTTGATCGGCTCCTTAGGTCAGGAGTTATGCGGTGTTGCCAACCTGGTCCTGGACCCAAGTGTTTTGAACAATTTTTAACGTTGCCTTTTGGGATTTAAAACTGTGAGGACCGTAGTTCGGTACCGTACACCTGGCTAGCTCATGGGTCCAAATACTGGGTTCAGTAAATGATACTCGGGCTGGTATAACAACAGCACGTCTATTGCTCTGAGGTTACAGCCAAGCAGGAGAGGAGTATAAGGGTAAGAGGGCGGAGCTCAGTAGCAGCGTTGCCAACCTGACGCGACCTTACCGTACCACGATAGTCAAAATTACCGTACCACGATAGTCAAAATTACCGTATTTCGCCTAAAATTACCGTACATTATAAAACCTGACATTTTGTGAATGAAACATTAGGGGGAAATATTAGATACCCGTAAATATGTACTCCATAATGTATTCCTACACGTTCCTGCCAAAGTTCTTTGTTTTGAACCATAACCCAAAGATCTTGTATCCAATCTGATTCTGGCACACTGCAGATGTGGCGTTAGTCAAGTCGTCCGGGTCCCATTGCTGCTCATTCACTCCTTTTTTTGGCATCTTGATTACTGTATTATGTGATAAATTGCAATCAGTGACACTGACTTTCAACAAGTGATGTGTTCCTAATGTGGAATACTATTCCACATTAGGCACACAGTGCATGTCATTACTGTGATTAATTTTTTCATGCATAATTAAAATACTCAGTTGTAATTTTCAACTGCACTGATTCTCCAGACTTCGCTGGTGAGATTGGTGACGGCAGTTTTGAGCTGGGTAATACTTACTCGTTGGTCGATTGTGATAGCTTGTTGATAGGTATTGTATGCTGGACAATGAACGATTCCGATTCGGAATTTTGCTGCCCGTCAGAGATGTCTGTCTCCCTACAATGAAATAACATTTTTACTCAAGTAAGTAAATCGAGCAACGTTACTGAAAATTTTGATTGATGAATGAAATGCTCACGCCTACGTCTACAAATAAGTGGGAACCCATCATCACCGATCGTGTCCTGCTCCCATTGCATGGAGTTGTTCCTTTTTTTACCTTTATGAAACCCTTTAAATTTTATTTTTAGTTTTATGGCACATTTTTTGAAGCAAGTGTTTATGGCCATGTCTGTGATGATGCATATGATCCTACATGACAGTCCTCTCCACATTATGAGTTAAATGAATGCCAGTTCCTGGATAATGCTACAATTTCCTAGAATGTACTACGTACATGGCATATACTTTTGCATATAAACTGGTATGAAATGCTCGTGGATGGTGGCCTGTGACTGTCCACTCAAACCTGGTCACAATTATAAATGGGACTCACCTCCATGTTTGTCCTAGTAGGACGTGGCGTCACTACATCTTTCAGAAAGTGGAGTTGCTCAAAGCACCACCACTGCTTCTTGTGCCCACCCTCAGCCCCACTCTTCCCCTTCTGCCGACGGAGCTCCTCGTTATACTGGCTCCGGAGGTTCGCCAGCTTGTTCTTGATAGCCGGCCCGAGGACGCCTGGCCTCACCGCTTGCATAGCTGCAATCATCTCCTCCATCGCCACGTTACGCTTATTTACATCGTGGTACTCCTTGCTCTTGCTGTCCCACAATACTGGACGGTCCCTCCAGAGGTCCACTAATGAAACGGTATCTTCATGCGGCCAGTACGCCATGGTGGCAGGTAAAAGGGTGGAAAGGTGCGGGAAAAGGGGGGAGGTGGGGGGAAAAGGACAAAGCACGCGGCAACTGGCAGAGTGGCAGGTCAGGCAGGGAGGGAAGATGAGGCCTTGTGAGGCCCGGAGTGAGGCTGCAGAAATCACTCTCCGGATTGGCTATCGGGAGTCACGTGCTGTGACGTATGTAAGAGGCGAAAGAGAAAAGTAGAAATATTCCAACGTTTCTCGTGTCCCTCTTGCGAGGACTTGCGAGGACTCGCGAGGCGTAGCAGATTCCGTCTCGACCAGGTCTCGACGTTCAAGATTTCTCGCGTACGAGGACTCGCATACGAGGAACTCGCACGTCCATACCGGCCTTAATTCACAGTGACTCTTTCTTTATGTGGCCTAGTGGCTAGTGTTTCCATTGCATGCATGATCATAAATACATTTCCATGCTGCGGGTACATTGCATGTTGGTTACTATACCTGAGTGTGACCGCCAACCTCTCCGCTGCGGAAATCGGCCTTCTCATCACTGTCGTCTGCTTGGAGATGAGAGGCTCCACACGTCTGACGAGGTCGTCAAACTGCTCCGGGGTCAGCCTTGTGTAGGTTTTAAAAGACTCTCGATCCCGCATTGCCTCATCTTGACCAAGAGGGTGTGGAAATCGCCTTCCTTCTGACGATCGATGTAAATCTCCTTCACCCACCACCTCCGTGGTCGACGCTTCTCTCTGCGTCTAGCCCGACGGAGTCGGGCGTTGACCATCATCAGGAGGACGATCTGTTGCATTTGCAGCAGCAACTCATCTTCGTCGGCGGCCTCCATCTTTGCCTGCCCACGGGATTGGAGCTTGGCTACTACCGGCCCACTTCCATAAGTACGAACGTTAGCAAAGTGGCCGTGTGGAGTGTAGGGACTTGCGTTAGGAAAGTTGCGTAAAGTACAAACGTTAGGAAAGTCATCGTGTAAACGGGCCTTCACTTGTTATCCAGCGCCTCCAGCAGCTGGCTCTGCTGGGAGTGTCTGTGAGTTTTTGTTGGGTTCCGGGGCACGCGGGCATTCGGGGCAACGAGTTGGCGGACGAGGCAGCTCGCACCGCCTCCTCCCCCCGTGCCCAGGGCTGCGTGCCCCACCCGGATCTGCGGCAGGTGACGAGGGAAAGGCTGCTGGGCGAGTGGCAGGTCCTCTGGGACGGGGAGACGGGGAACAAGCTCCACGGGGTGAAGCCGGTCCCCTCCCCCTGGGGGTCCTCCTCCCGTCCCGACAGGAGGGAGGAGGTCGTTCTGGCCAGGCTCAGGATGGGGCACACCCGCCTCACCCACGGCCACCTCCTCAGGGGCGGGGACGGCCCCCCTCTCTGCGGCCACTGCCACCAGGCCCCTTCTCTGACGGTCCAGCACATGCTGCTGGACTGTCCTGCATTGCACCAACTCCGCCTAGACACCGGTCTCCTGCGGGCGGGAGACCCCGCTCCTTCCACCCTCGCTCATCTGCTGTCCGACTCTGCGGACCCCACTGTTATGTTGGCTCTCTTTTCTTTTTTGAAAAGAACCAACATGTATAGAGATCTATAACCGTTGCATTTTAAAAATATACTCGAAGCGTTTTGTTTCACTTGTTACACTCTATTGAAATTTTATAGTCACTACTGTAATAAATGCTCATTTAACGTTGGGGTAGGGGTGGTATTGCCTGCCCTCCCCTACAACGTCACAGGTGCTTGGCGCAGTATAGCCATTGCTGCTGTTGCGCCAATAAACCATTACTTAATCAATCAATCCTCACAAAACGCAATGGCGCCTGCAAAATATCCCCCCCCCCCTCCAAAAAAAAAAATGCACTCTCTAATGGATGTTATTTTTACCATTAAGTTAATTATCTTGTGAAACAGGCATATTGTACCTTCTGCTCCTATTTCTGCAGGTGGATCTGTATTTCTTACTTCCGAAGACCCAGTAGCCACATTGAGGTCAGAGCCACTGAAATGCTTCTGTCACGTATCGGTTGAAAACGGATTTACTCCCAGCTTTGAGATTTTACCCACTAACAGACAGCAGTCCATAGATGTTGAAAATGTGGGTTATTGGTTTCATGCACGGAGCCACAGAATTCATCTTGGCCTTTCCTAAGGGAAACCTGCACATCTTTCTTCTTTGAAACCTTTGAGAATTCCGTGATCTTAGGCATCATTGACCGTAACTGCTCAGTGAGCAGTGCCTCCTGCTCAAATCCCATGAGCAGACTGAAATGCTGGGTCAAACAAAAGTGGCAAATTGTCTTAAAGCGTGGCAATGCTTCCGTCTTTTGTTAAACTTGGTCTCTGGCTTCTGTAAATGAGTCCCATAATCTCCTTCAATTTGCTTGAATCCCTCTTCTTCTTTGAATGCTCAGTCTTAAGCCACTGCCTGTGAGCTTCCTGGCTTTCCTCATCTTCCCCCCGTCCTCCGGGTAGGTGGGAGGCGGAAAATTGACAGCCCCCATAGCCGTCAAGTGACCTACCCTGATGGCTTGGCTGTCTGGCTCTTTGGCTTTGGCTTTCAGGCCTTTTTCTCTTCACCTGATGGGCTTCTATTTCTGTTCTCGATTCGAGTAATCAATTGGTTCAACAGGGAAGTTGAACCATCCACAAAGTCTGCTAAAGATGTGGCAGGGATAACCAACAGCAATCTAAGTATAGTTTTGAATTTGTCAACAAAATCTTGCATACTCTCAGCGTCGGGGACCAAGTCGTGTAGTAGTGCCATTTGGTTTCTAAGCCGGCGTTCATCCATTTCATATTCCCTAATGACATCCAAAACCGATGTACTCCATGAGTCAGGTTTGGTAAGCAAGATGTCTTCAAGCTTGTAACGACGTTACTCGTCGTCGGTACCGGCTACTCAGTAATAACACAGTAGGTTCAGGTAACACAGGTTTTATTGCCAACTAGCCCCAAAAGGGCCTGGAGTACCACTCCACACTTTTTCGGAGGGAAAAAGGGAAGGAGCAGAGGGCTCCTTCTTGGGGGGCCCATCCCCCAGGGGGGAGAAGAACTGGGTCAGCCCAACCCCCTGGTGAGTGGGACGTCACAAGCTTCATGTACTTCTATATGCCCGGTTGGTCAAAGCGAGACTCCATCTCATTAAAGATTTCATCCAACACTTCAAAATAAACTTTCCTGTATAATTATGTCCTCCGAGGGTGACCACAGCAAAGGCCTCCCACGGCTTCCCCTACACCGATGGCCAGGGTGGTAGAATGCCTGGTGTCGTTAGCAGCCTCCGATGTATCCCCTCAATTCTGGCGGGATGCCGCCTGCGCGGGGTAGGAAATTCATAATCGCCCGCAGTCTCTTCGACCCCTCCTCCTCCAACACCTTCTTTTGACAGCACTTCAACCTCCTCTTCTCCTTCAGCATAGAGGTAGTATTCGCCTACGTAAAAATCATCATCAGCAGCAACTGCAACTTCCTCCTCTTCTTCTATTATATGTGGCATCACTTCCACTTTACGCAGAGGGATAATATTTCCGCTAAGTCCCTGAACTATTGAGCGGTTCCACTGCCACCGCCGCTGGGCTTCATGTTCTTCTGCCCAGTTCTTATGATCATGGTCGCTTCCCATTTCTTCGCACAGTAAAGAAAATATCACTATTTTGACGGCATCGTCAAGCACTGCCTTGAGAGATGGAGGCAAATTTTTTGGAGCCAAGATTTTCTCTGTGGATACTACAGTGAATCCACCTTGCCTCCGTGGCTACCGACTTCACTCGAGCCACAAGCCCGCTGTATTTTCCAATCATTGATTTTGCTCCGTCTCGTCTGTGCAAATGCCGTTACATTTTGACCAGTCTATGCGTTCTCTTTCATTAACTCATCCATTATGGTGAAAATATCTTCCCCGGTAGTCCTGGCCAGAAGGGCGCGGCAGAATAATTTTAAAAAATCCTCTATCTTCTCTCATTCACCTAAATATCTTATGTAGACTAGCAGCTGGGCTAATCCGGCCACGTCGGTAGATTCATCTACATGCAGAGAATGAAATTGAGTGTTCTTCACACGGCCGACAAGCTGATTTAGCACATCATCCGCCATATCACTGATTCGGCGCGACACAGTATCAGAGAGGGGAACAGTTTTAAGCTTCTTTCCCGCCTTTTCCCCAAGCGTGCAAGTAACCATGTCTCTCGCAGCAAGAACAATGAGTTCTTCTGCAATAGTATGGGGTTTCCCCGCTTTTGCAATTCGGTAACTCACCATATACGTATGATGCTCAAAGGCAGCGGCGGACTGGGACCTAAAATTGACTGTGGAACTGCCGACAAGCGGCCCCAGCCTAGTCACCCCCCCCCCCCCGCCCCCAAGTGGTAGGCTACAATCTTGGACCTTTTTACGTCCATATTTTTCCGCAGTTAAGCGCCATACGGAAATGTGCAAATAATATCCTGATATTAAAATGAATAATTGCTGCACGTATTTGTGTTACACTCTCCAAAAGTGGACGTTGCCGTTTTCGATCTCAGAGCCCTCAATTATTAAACAATTACATGGTAGGTAAATTGTTAAGCTTTCAAAAGTTTTGTCATCAAATCACTTTTATCTGCCACACAATCTATTATACAATCTGTATCAAGACTGAAGTATTTCTTTCTCGACTACCATAAGCATGAATGCTTCCAGGTGGTCTTCAGTGAGAGTACTTCGAAGTCTGTTTTTTACAAACTTTAATACAGAAAGACTTCTTTCGCAGGCTACTTGCGTGAAAGAAAGTGTTAGCATGTAGTGTTAGCACGTGACATTGCGTCTTCCAATTCTTGATAAAAGGTTGTAGTTTTGTGTGATGGTGGTGAGGCTCCTACAATAGAATGAAGGTCCACTCTCAGGGAGGCATCTTTCCTCTTCTTTCTAATCACAATATTGCCCTTGTTGGCCACAACCTCCATCTCCATATCAAGCCTGTGGATACGCTGGAGAAGTCCATTGTTACTGAAGTTCACTTTCGTGTAGAAGATGCTGGTCATGCTTCTTATGGCACGAAACAGTGATTCACACTGTTGTGAACCAAACCCTGGTGCATGAAACTTTTCCAAAGCGCCCTGGGCTGCAAACAGGACATACATCAAAATGAGGCTGTGGGCGTTGATCTCAATGCAAAAATATTATGCATTGGTGGAAATGAAGTTCTTGCATATGGTGCAGTGTGATGCAGACTTCAAGAAGCTCGCCCACGATCTCAGAATGCAAACTGCCGTCCAGATTAATTCTATTCTCTTCAGGGCCAATATAGGTTTTCCACTGAAGGAATCCAGTACGTTAGCTTGAGTGTCATATCCAGTTCAACACTCACGCCTAAAGTTAGAAACAAACACGGTAATGAACTTATGTACTCTCTGATGTTCTGAATAGTCGTCTGGTATAGCTGAGGCAGATAGTTCTTTCGGAGTGTCGACTTGAGTAGTAACACTCTGAAGTTTGGTCGCTCCCTGAACCTTGACTAGGCCCCGGAAGCGCATCGTCTGGGAGCTAGCGGTCGCGCTGCACGGGATGCCGCTAACCTCCCTTACTGCGCAGAGTTTCTCCGCTTCTAACTCCGTGGCCACTTTGACCCGGAGATCGCCCGACTTCAGGACCCACAACTGAATGGGCTTCACGTTGTATTGGCCAATCGATCGTGCCAGGAGGTTCGGGTTTGTTCGCCCGAAGCTGTCCTCCTTGTTTCGGGGCTTGAACGTTACCACCGTTCTTACCCCTTTGTGGCGTTCCTGGGGCACGGCTTGGTCTGGTGTCTTGGCCAGAGTCAGTTTGGCAGCCATGTGGCATACCTTTTTGGGGGCGATCTGTTGGAGGGGGTGGCTCCCTTCCTCCGTGTCACTTTCAGAGAATGATCGATCGCGTTTTGATAGCCGTGTTGTGCTATCCATAGCTTCCGCTGGGGTTTCCAGCGGGAGCTCACCATCGTTCCCGGGGGCTGCTGCACCATTGTGGGCCGCCATGGGTTACGATTTTGAGGTCAAACAATCAGTGTTAAGAGTCAAGTTGTCAATAATGAGTCAACAACCACTCATCAGTGACAAATTTCCCCCGTTGGCCCTACTTCCTACGCCAAGGGGAGTGCTGTCTGACGTTTCCCGCTTGTTGTTGGTTGGTCAACAATGAGCCAACAACCAATCATCAGTGACGAACTTCCCTTCAGAGAGTCACTTTCTTAACGTTTTCCGCTAAGTCATCCATCTTGGTCTGTGGGGAGATGAGGAGGACTGCAGCTCTCTCCAGGCTGGCGGCCGTTTATTTATACGGAAATGGGCGCATGCGCTGTACAACATTGACAAAGTGGGAGGAGTCAGGAGGAGACATGCACAACAGAGTGAGCTGTTTGAAAAAAGGCGTAGATGGGGGATGACGTGATGTGGAGGTTGCCAGATGAAGCGGGGCGGTAGACTCAAACATAAAGAAATTAGATGGATAAAATATCTAACTACAATACTAAAATGGAGGGGTGGGTTTATGAGTCTTTACATAAGCATGGAGAGTAGAAAGCCCATACTCACTTACAGTTTCATTTACCTCTCTGACCAACACCTTGTCAATGTCAATTCACTTGTTTTGATGTAACACCACACATATTGCAGGCCTGAAATGAAGCAGTGTCAGTGATAGCATGACAGGTTCTACCGTCAATCATTTTCACTCACAATTTATGCTTCACGCGCAAAGGTGCACAAAAATCCCGATCCTCGGTGACAGTTTCCTTAAGGGCTTCAATCTGCTGATCCATGGCTGCCTTTTCCTTCTTTATGATCTCCGTCGTCTCAGGTGCAAACTCTAACTTTACAGGTCTACAAAATCTGGTTGATGATGGCCGGGGTTTTTGCCAGACGATAACATTTGGGCCACCATCTCCCGGTGAAGCGTATAGTTGGAGAGGTACAAGGCAAGTCATGAATAAACTACTATCAAACATATCTGGATTGTCACTTCGCTGCTTATAGAGAGAATGGCCACTGCTGCCATCGCACCCCCATTTTGAAATCAAATTTAAGTTGGTCAGCAAAGCAGGGGAAATGGTTATTACTACATCCTTTTGGAGAGTAACAATACGACTTAGTCAAGTCCAGCAACGCTTGCAGTGAAATCTCTGCTTTGGTTTCAGTGATCACTACAGACTCTGTTGGTGGGTAGCACTCCTCTTTTGCTTGCCTCACCTTTTTGTATGATGGGTATATATCTGCACCCCTTGACTTCCCTTCTACCCGAAAAGTCTGATAGGACCCTTTAGATAAGTCTGTGTGTAACATGAGTTAGAGTGCCTCCTGAGCCGTGTAAGGTCTGATACCCTCACTCTGTTGCGCAGAAGTCCAAGCCTCGTTGATCTTCTTTGTACGCTTTGGTGTACTGATAAGTCCCTCCTTCACCAGCTTGGCCTCTTCCGGTCTTCCCGCGGCACCCATACGCAGGACTGAATAGTCCTAAATTTCCTGAAGGAGAAAAGACAGGAATGCCAATGGTTTTATTCTGAACTGGAATTAATACCCTTATCTCCGTAGGTCCCCGGTGAGGTGGTCCGTATAGATTTCCCTGGACTATCGAATGGCGTCGCTGACGCACAGCCTCCGGAGCGTCGTCAGATAGGTCCTGCTGCAGAAGCGCCGCAAGACCCGGTCGTTGCTTGGGTCCCAGGAGCCCACCACTATCGCCTCCACCGTTACACGACGGAAGCGCTGCTGGAGTGTGTTTGCCAGTGGAGCATACTTAACCTCCTTTCTTTCTCGAGCCTCCCAGAGGGCCTCCGGGCGGTTGTCGAAGGGGACGGTAACATCGATAATGATGGCTGTGTCACGCCCCTGAGTGAGCAGCAGGTCCGGGCGGAGAGGGCAACCCGGCGTCACCTGCTGATTCGTCCTCTCCACCGTGAACTTGGAGCCTGCTGCTTGCTGGATGCTCTATAATTGAGGTGTATACCTTTCACTCTCATGCACACCTTCTCCTCCCCCAAGCTATTTTTCACAATATAGCCATAATTTTTAGGCCCGCCGGAGCAAAACTAAGCTACAGATGCTTCCGGACCATATTCCTGGAGCTCGCTGGTTAGCTCACCAAGGTAGTCACCAGTTGGTAGAGGCGTATCTGCAGCTCTTGTTACATATATTATGGAATCTGTATCGCAGTACAGCGCCCTCTCCTGCACAGTTCCAAAAATTCGTACAGTTTCAGGCGTGCTTGGGCAGTTGTGAAAGCGCCGATAATGACGTTGGTGGAAGGGTGGGATAGCTTTTCACAAACTTCGCATCCCCAATCTCGCCCTGTGCCGATTCCCACTGTTGGCGAGTTATCGTAATGACACAACCAAGTGTCACCTGTAAGGTATAACAGAAATCGGTGTCACATTGCATGTTAGTAGATTTACATTCATGAATGATGAATTTCATTGCTGAATGAATATGTTCACATAAAACAGCAAATGGAATTAGGTTACTGGAATTGTTCTAATCATTCAATATAAGACAGAAGTACGCGTATCATTTGCTCATCACTTACAGAGCTATTCAATTTGTTAAGCTACTAAAATCAAAAAGTTACTGTAAAATGCAAAAATTTAAGAAATCTCACTCAGAATCATACTAATACTCGCATTTCAGATGATCATGGAACAAATACCCTCATACTGATCTGCCATGTGTGTACTTAATGCATTAAACATCCTAATGTTGTTATCAGACCTCATGTCTCTTGAAAGTGCAACTAAAGCTGGAAGTTAATATTCAACTTTTTTTTTTTACATACTCCTAAAATTTGAAATGTAATATTCCTCTAACACCATAAAATTCAAACACCCCTTGTGAAGGAATCTGATTATAATTATGTGATTCTATGTCATGTGTGGCAAAGCCATCATTTCACTTGTTGGACTAATACTGTATATAGAGAAAAATCACTAGTCATACTGACTGAAGACAGGCAGAAGAAATCCAGATTAGTATCATCCATACCTTCTCATCTTCAATTGTCACAAAATCATACCTGCGTCTCCAGATGCTACTGCACTTGTAGCATGTAGCATGTAGCATCGACGCCAGCGCCACGCGCGGTTATTACCGCGACTGTGGAAAAGCGGGAAATCAAAATGGGATAACTAATGCTGAAAATTTAAATGAAAATCCCGCAATCCCCAGCTGGAACAACAGACATTTAAAAACGGAGTATAACTTTTCAGGTTTTATTGTTACATTTATGCATTAATATGCAAAAACGGTTTTATTGTTACATTTATGCATTATATGCAAAAAAGGTTTTATTGTTACATTTATGCATTAATATGCAAAAAAGGTTTTAATGTTACATTTATGCATTAATATGCAAAAAAGGTTTTATTGTTACATTTATGCATTAATATGCAAAAAAATGTAAAAATGTTGATTTAACTGCACTTGCCAACTTAAACCCCAGCAAAAAATTTGATTGCTCTTTAAACCTCGCAGGGAATGAATTGTAGCTACGAAGTAAAATATAAGAGTGCAGTTAATAAGAGTGCAGTAAAATGAGAGTGCAATCAAATGGATATATTACAAGGCGAGTTTTTGATTTTCATTAAGTGATTTTAAAGATACCCATGATCACCAACACCAGAACATGTAATGTTCAAGACTTCCTCACTGCTGCCAGCAATGAGTGTCTTCAGGACACTCTTTTCAGTGCTCGTGGGCTTCTTCAATCCCATCCGTTTCTGCTGGGGTTTTTTCTTTGTTGAGTGTAAAGTTGAAAGAAGCCTTCTCTGAGTCTGTGGTTTCTTGTTTGAAGGCTCCCTCGCTGCCTCGTCAGTCATTTTGAATCCACGTGATGCTTCAGAGCTCTTGAGATGCTGCACCATTGCATTGCTCATCCTCTTGATGGTTGACACACTTTCCGGGGGCAGTGCATCGATGGAGCCCAGGACAGCATTGAAATTTGCTTTTATGATGCTTATCGATTGCTGATTCTCATCTAGTGCTTCTGGCTCAGCGGAGAAAAGTAACACTTTTTGGTCCATATCCTTTGGATCTGGGAAATGTGTTGGTAACTCCTGCTGGATTTGTAAGCAGTGAATTATGACGGCATGAACATGCTTGCAAATTGTGGAGTGCACCATTGCATCAGTGCAGGAGCATGTATACATATGCATGCACACTGAACATGCCAAACATTTCTCACTACAGTCGCCTTCAGGTTTTATGCATTTGTCTTGCACTTTACGTACATTGTAAGTGTCCTGCACATGAAGTTTTTTTTGTGAACTGACATACCATGACATCCCATCCTCACTGCATGTCACGTCCTCCCTAGGAATACGTTCTGCCTTCCTGTGCCGATCTCTGATGCCCTTCATAGTTATACTGGCGGTTTTTTTAAATGGTCCTTATGGCGTAGTCCTGCACCTTATCTCTGGTCATCTTCATGAGAGCATCAATGCATTTATCCACTCGCTTTATCTTTTTTGATTGGAAATATATGTGCTTCAGAACCCTATGCATGGCTTCCAGGCGCATATTGGTGCTGATTCCACAGTCTTTTCTGTAGCAATAAGCCCACATGTGAACTCTGCATCCATAATGTGACTGGAAGTACTTGCCAAATTGTTTTGTTTCAGGGTTTTGCAGAAACATGCATATCACCTGGGACAGGAATTCTTCCAAGGAATTTTCTTCCCTCTCCTCCAGCAGGAGTCTGACAAATTGGTAAGCAGATGCTTTAACGACTTCTCCTCCTGTTACCAATTTGCCAATATTCTCCCGCCAGTTCCTGTCCACATGCCAAGAACAAAGAAGGTGTTTTGGGCTGTGATTCATGACTTGCCTCCATGCATTATAATACGCTGGCGCATCATCAGACATAAATACTTTTGATTCTATTGTTTTGCCCACTTTGTTCCTTACAGCAGAGAAGAAAACCTCCATGGCTCCCTGGTTGCATTTATTACTTATACAATATGCCACGGGAAACCCTCTTCCCATATCATCCACTACCAGCAATGTAGTTAGTAGAAAATCATAGGCGTTAGTTCCATGTGTGCTGTCTACACACATTCTATCATCACCGAATCTCACCATCATGTCCTTCTGTGCTTGTGTCATCACCACAAGCATAAAGTCTTCATTTTCAAGTGGCACATCTTCATCCATAGTGTGCTGATTCTTGAAGATTAGGACAGGAGAATCTTCTCCTAGGCTTTCTGAACTCTTCACCCACATTGCATCATTTTCATGTAGCTTTTCTTTGCACAGATGAAAGTCTCGGATGACATTATGCAATGTCTTTCTCTGAGTCATGCTCATGACATCACATATAGTTCCTTGCTGAGACACCTTCTCCCTGATATCATCCAGAATTTTCCCTAATGCAATTCCCTGGCGAATTTTACCTGAAATAGGAATACAGTAAACCATTATGGCTAATGCTCATAAAATTCACCCTATAACTATTAGGGGTAGTATGGCCAACAATCTGGCCCTCCCCTCCACATCAGTTTGGAACCGAAAAAAAGGCCGGCGTGGCTTACTTACTCGATATATTGTTGCAGAAATAGCCCGCTCAGCATGCCGCCATTGATGGTTCTGCCCAACCAACATGGCCGCCGCGAAAAAAAAAGGTAAACAAATACGTCACGGCTAAAAGGTCCATACGCCCCACCTCCCACCTGACTGGACTAGGTTACAGTTGCGGTAATAACCGCGCGTGGCGCTGGCGTCGATGCTACATGCTACAAGTGCAGTAGCATCTGGAGACGCAGGTCAAAATCATCAGCTGGTGGCAATGGTAGCATAGCAGTTGTAGCTGGAGGGTGGGGGTCACCTGTCGGCACGTGCTCGGCACCAGGCGCGTAGCTGGAAAATTCTTAAGGGGGGGGGGGGGGNTGATCGGTTTTCTGCACTAAGCTGTTTATTATTAAGCAGTTACTTTCGAACCGTTATTTTAGTAGTTATCAAAAATAATAACTTAATATGAGGCCGAACAGAAAGCACGATAAACGTTCTGGGGGTCTGTAACAGTGTACTGGCATCCACGGGCAAGTCTCCAAAGCACGAATGGCCTTTGAGGAGTTTTAGCAAATGTGAAAGTGCTTTGTGCGTAATGCCGAATGAGAGTGCCCAAATTCGGAAAGATGTTCTCAAGCTGCTGCTGGCTGGCTCATCACTGATGCTGTTCAGGGATTCACTCCAGAGATGGGCAGTATATTATATACAAATATACATATATACATTTGTATATTGTATATATGTATATGTCGTGAGCCAATTGTGCGCGCTGGCCCAATAGTCCGCGAGTGAATTGGCAGCCGGCCAAGAGTTCTGCCCCTCCAAGCCACCACCATCACCACTATTAGGCAGTTCACCTGCCAACGCAGGGGGCACATTAGCAGCCACCGATTTCACCTCAGGTGCACTTCACTTTTTTCTTGTGTGGGTCCCGTCCCCATCCGACTCGACCCTGTTTGACTTGGACAGCATTGGCTCCGGGGGCGACACGGAAGGAGGCCTCTTGTTCCTGCCAGGTTCCGCCCCGGCACTGGTCCGCCCCCCCCCCCCCCCCNCCGGCCCTCAATTCTCAACTTATTGTCCCGCCTCAGCGTGGCGGCCTTTCCCTCTTCACGTGCAGACCTTAGATACGGAAGCAGCTGCCTGCGAGCCTCTCTGGTTTCCGGAGAGAAGTCTTCTGACAGAGCCATAGGCGTATTCTTCAACTTAAACGAGTTGCGTAACACTGCCTCCTTGTCCTTGAAATACGTGCACTTTGCTATTATTGGTCGCACATTTCCTGGGGCCATACGGGCTAGTCTGTGACATCTTTCAAAGGGGAGACGGTAATCAGAAGGAAATACCTCCTTCCACGCCAAAAACTTCCTCACCTTCTCCTCCGTTTCGCCCCATGGTTCCTGCACATCCGGCCCCAGACCAAATAACAGGATATTCTTGCGCCTACCCCTATCTTCCATATCTATAAGGCGAGCTTCCAGTTCCAGATTCTTTGACACCAACACCGTCGCCTTGCCTGCCAGTTCCGTGACCTCCGCCTTAAGAGAGTCCAATGCACTATTCTGTTCGTCCAACTTCTTCTCGAGAAGACTCGTAAGTGTTCCAGTTAGCTTGTCCGCCACCACTTGGACCGCCACTTGTGTCTGCTTGCTTAGCTTCTCCTCTAAACCGGCCAAGAGAGTAACCATCTCCTCCTTCGAGACCCCCATTTGGCAAGTTAACCAGTGAACGACCCAGCACGTGTATCGATCGGCCTTGGCAGGAGCCCAATTTCTGCACGTCCACTCAGCTCTGGCAGTGAACCTCCCAGAGGACTGTAATAAACCCAACGGTTTATTACGCTCCGTTTTAGTCAATTGACACAATATATTGACAGCTACGGACATATTGCAACACGTCTCTTTTCTGACCAATCCAGGTGAAAAGATGCTTTATAGCGTCCTATGCCCGCCAAAATGGCCACCTAGTGCCGTATCGTGATAAGCGTGCACAATTTTTTCGCGCATGCCCTTTGGAACCACAATCTTAAAAGGGTTATACCCCAGAGAAGCAGCGCCTTTTGCCTCCGGCAAAAACTCGGCTATTAACCCAGAATTGTTGATCAGGTACATTTTAAGGTCCACCTTAAGCCTCGCTCTAGACTTTCCGTCTAACTCCGCGTCGCATGACCCTTCCAGGTAATCACGCAACGCCCTGAGATCGGCGTCAGCTAATTGGTGTTCCCTCAATTCCTTGAGATCAACTTTTCCGGTTTCCACCTGGTCACCTGAAACAGGTGCCGTGTCATCGGCGGCTAAAACAGCCCCTGCCAGATTATCGTACCCCCTACTAGGAGACCCTTCCTCGTGTACTACGCCAGCCCCCTGTGACTTTTTGCCACTCGTACACATTTGTTCCGCTCCATCTGGCACACCCGCACGGTCAAACATCCGAGAAAGACAGTCAGCGGCTACGTTAGGGTGACCTTGAACATGCTTGATTTGCAAATCAAATCCTTGCAAGTTCATTGACCATCGGCCCATTGGGTAGGGCCCTATCAACGGGGCCAGGATGGTTGGCGTCGGCTGCATGCTGGTCGGCTGCTGGAGGTGCAGCGGTGCCTGGGCCGGCCACGACAGGCTGGTCGGATGCAGGAGGTGGAGCGGTGCGTGGGGCGGCCACGTGGCCAGGCTGGTCGGGTTCAGGTGGAGCGGGACCTGGGGCGGCCACGGGGCCAGGCTGGGGTCCATGACACACACGTAGTCGTCAGAATGACCACCCTCTTATGCTGGCACCCAAGCTACAATGAGCGTCTTCCCGTCTTCTGACTCATCGTCCCGCGCGATGCCGCGCGCGCCCTTCCCCCCAGAACTCCCCGCCTGCCATCCCCGCCTTCCCCCACTGGTTGGGGCCCCGCCACGAGCATAGAAACCAGAGGGACAGAGAGCTAGGGGGTGGGAGGGGCATCATTTTCAATCAGCTTCAAACTCAGCTTCATCCTTATTGACGAATCCGAAGTGCTGCTAGAATTTAGGTTACACTGAATGCCGATACTTGATGTTGGTTCCTGCAGAAACCCATCAGAAGGTACCTCCCCATCTTCTGTAGTAATTTCTGTCTCCGCTGTGATTTCCAGAAGGACATGTGCCAGGTCCATGTGTTTATCCTTCTTCCTGCCTCTTACCGCTGTCCTAACTTCCCGAGCGGTAACCACTGGCTCTGGTTGGAACGCGAATACTGATGGAACAGCTTCTCGCTTCAGTCTGCGCCTCCTGACTACAGGAAATGCATTATTATTCATTGAAACCATTATACTGACATGCACTAGTGTCCTCTGATCCAAAGAAGATGAATCTGAACTGTGGCTCGGGAGCTTATGAAAATGGCTTAAGTCTGCCAAAATTTCAAGGTTAAATTTAAGAACGCACCTAAGCAAAGCTGGCCCCAGGAAAATTACCGGTACCATTCAATAATCACCCCTCATTTTTATTTTGTCGTTTTTATTAACTGCCCATGTGTGTAAATTTACTTTTCGGTTTTTTTGGCCACATTTTGTGAGGTTCAGCTTTAAATTGAGTGCCAAGGACAAGAATGATAAGAGCAGCCTACTGAACAGTGACTCTTGGTAAAATATAGTCAATAAGTGATATTTCTTACCTGGGCTATAGTACCTACAAGACCTAGTATGCCAACCGGCCTATGCCTCCAATGGAAAGCTCGCCCCCCAAAAAAGTTGAAAATCCGCCAGGTGGCACTGCG
>KZ539403.1:3420-23157 GCA_000934665.2 Catajapyx aquilonaris
CCCCCCCGTGACCAACCGTGGTATATCAGGAGACCCCCCCCCCCTCCCCCCAAAACGGTCACGTGGTAATGGACGACCGCTTACCGGTACTTTAGCGTTTTCGTACCGAGATCCCAGTTCAGATCTCTCAATTCTAAAGGATCTCGGTATGATCTAGATCAGATTTCAGATCACACAACCTAAAGTGATTTACGCCAATTTGCAGTTTAGTTCAAGTGAAGGGGGATACAGGGAATTTGAATCTTGTCTGCCACCTCCAGGGGAATATTGCTAAATTGCAACCGAAAAAACACTGCTGAGAAAAGATCCATTGATGAATGTGTCAAAAATAATAACCCTTCAATTGAAAATATTATAATAAGTACACAGAATAATTTCACAGACATAAAAATAGTTGAAATATGCAGGGCTAGTCAATAAATCATATAATTCCCAGCATGTCCCATACATAATTATATGTTATACTTAATGGGAACCTCTCGAAGTGTCACTCTAAGTTCAAGGTGAAATATTTTTTTTTCGGGTTCCTTATCAGCTAGAAGGACAACACCCTTCTGGAGAAATCCTCGATCTCAAGCGTTTTCGAGATACAGGGGTCAAAAGGTCAAGAATGGACCACTTTATGAAGGCCCTGAGGAAGCTATCATTAGTGCTATCGGCGAGATTTTTGGGATCTAGAGGTTTCTTGGGATGGGGAATACAGTGGCATAACCGAAAATCATGAATTATGCTCATGAAGGGTACTTCTCAGGGAAGGGGAGGGAGGTGGGGGGGACAAAAATTACTCTAAACAAAGTATTTTCTACTCCTTACGTCTTTAGACAGCACTGACTGGACACCCAAGTTGGTGAATTTCGTCAAGAGGAGTGCTTCAGAAATGCTACATAATTCATGTTTACATGATGTAGTTAATGAAATTCACCAACTTGGGCATATGAGAAAGGTTCGCATTGTTCTGTAAAATTACTCGTGGATCTTAACGGCTTTGAAGGCTATAGGCAAAACAAAGAAGACGTGATCTGGAAAATTCTGATTTTTAGATCATAGATCCCATGAAAAAAGTATCTAGATACCGTACAAGTACAGATACTCCGTTTTAAAAGTACCTAGATCAGGTCATAGATCACGCGTTTGGGATCTAGATCCTGCCCAACACTGGTTCTGGGTAATACCCTCATTGTTGTATAGTAAACTTACATGGCCAATCACAGAATCAGGGACATGCTAACAGATCTCGTAGTTTCGGGAGTACTTTTTACCAGATCAGTGTGTGTATAATTACCAGTAGACCTAAGTCATGTGTTCTTCGTAATGAAAAACGAACATACCGGTATGCGTTCGTTTCAAGAATCTTACATATGATACAAGAATGAGTTTTTATTTTATTATAATATTATACTGGGCCAATGAAAAAATGACAATTTACGTGGTCTTCCCCAGCGCGGGGACTGGGGAGCCCCCCCCCCCCCAGGGCTGGTTCTGGTTATAAATAAAGTGGTGGCAACATGTGCACAAAATGTAAGCCAGGTTACTTAACCTAGTCTGTATATACAATAATGTATAATTATTCATTCAATGTAACCTCCTGCCATGTTTTGCACCTTTATCCAAACTTGTGAGAGCCTATGAATTTCATCAGAAGCAGTTCCAATTGATATCACTTTCAGTGAATGTCTGGTCTACCACTTGAAGAATTTCTCGCACGTCGTGAAAGGCACTGACCCATCTTTTTAAAATGTCACCTTCTGCAAGGAATCAAATGGGGAGGTGAAGTGGGGAGCAAGTTCAAATGCAATGATTCACTGAGCAGTCACAATGTATTTAGTTCCCATGAATTCAGCAATATCCAAAACAGGTGTACTTCTTCTGGGGACCCCGGTTCGGCTACTGGCGATGAGTCAGCTATACGCTGCAGCTATGGCTCCAGGGAGTTTTCAGAAGTGACAGGCAGGCCACAGCAAGGTAGGCTATTTATTTAATTCTTGTGAGTATGACGATTTCAGCGTTTCTTATGGTTCTCTTGTAGATATTACGGATACTTTAACGTACCCCATAATTACATCAGAATAACAGTTGGGCAGTAGTACTTGAATGTCAAGTTTTTACGGCGATCTTTTCGAAAGTTAATCTTCTAGCCGAGGAAAAGTGTTTCCAAAGCATACATTGTGTAGAGTAGAACAAAGCTTAGAATATACAGGGCTGATCACTCCTCTTATCGCGTTCAGGGCACGGTTCAGGGTAAACGGGGTGGTAGTGCGTTGGGTGGCCACGACAGTGCAGCTCAGGAGTCGTGCCTATTGCAGTCACCCAATGCACTACCCCATCAGCCCGCCAGAAGGCCAAAAGAGGGTAGTTCGAAAATCTGAAGGCAGCCGTAGGCCCTATCTTATACCTACTATCACAATGTGCTACCTGTGCAAGCTCCATGGAATGCTTTAAGTATAACTGAAGAATACATCATCAATCTAATCAAAATTGTGGCCTTTATGAGGGATGGATCATTGTTCCTCCAAGAACCTGGAATAGTTTTACAACTTCTGGTGTTGGTAATGTGGCACCAGAAAACAGTTTTACCACAATAATATGCTGACTGTGTTCCACACAATGGCAATGGTATGCTTTATGTCAATTTTATTGGCCCTAACATCCACTCCTCCTATATCAACGGAGCCATGTGTGGAGGAAAACAACATAACTTCCAGAGTAACAGAAGCACTACAGTATGCATAATTATATGCAATTTATATATTTTAACTTATTGTACAGGGGAAAGAAACATGGTTGGCTGGTTGGTTGTTTTGAGGGGAAGCAGGTGTTGTCACCCAGAGAACCTTTTATCACAGAACCAATTATTACTGGCAGTTCGCTTCCATGAAACACACTCATGGTCAATCACAGGGAAAGCAATCCAAAATTGTCCTGGAATCAACCAGGAAAAACCACAGAAAACCTGGGTCAGCACTGTTGGCAACAGGTCTTGAACCTGAGGCCTCCAGAATGATAGTCAGAGTGCAGAAGAGTTCTGAACAAAATGACAAACACATGAGGAAAATAAAAACATGTGTTCCTTCTACTGTTCATGCAGCCAGAAGATAACCAACATGCCACAAGCCTTTTATTGCTAGTTCCATTGATGACATTATTGCCCATTGTGAATCCATTAGTATTCTCGGGATGCAGGAACAGCAGTTTTTCAGTCATACGGGTATGCTATAATCTGTCTGTTACATGTTTCACCAGAATAATTTAAAACACCACTGTGATCTGCAACCCCTTTTCCTTTTCTCACTGCAAGCACTACAAAAATCATGCTTTAATGTAAGTTTGGAGGATGAAGCAAACCTAACACACTCCTACTGAACAATCAGCTCCTGATACTGTACAGATCTGCCCACCTCCAGCCTAAAGGCCAGTATCGAAGTAAAAGTTTCTCTGGCACAAGTCCTCTTGAGCGAGGAATCTTGTCCATCGAGACGGACTCCATGTCGCCTCAGGGCCCCTCGGAAAGGGGATTAAAGTAGAAAATTTTCTACTTTTTCTCGTTCCTCTGATCCAGGCATGTGCACGAGAAATCTTTTACGTGGATACGGCCCTTAATGCTGTATAACAGAGCTAGGTATCCAAGTGTTTGCCCATGTGTTGGCCTCCAGTTGACCATCTTGTGCCATTCTGTAGTAGGCCAATGACACACAGAGTATTCCAAACATGATATGTTGATGATATCCATTTCAACAGTAACTTTTTTCCCCTGAACATCTAATTATTATGCAGTTTTTAAATAGTTACTTCAATGCCAGAGCTAACTTGGCTCATTACAGACTCTCCCAGACACCAATAATTTTGCTGAAGACTGTCCCTCCTCTCTGCAACTATATCTTGTTTTATTTCTGCATGCTTCTCATCCCTATATTCATGCCATCGCTTCCTTGCTTGGCTTTGCCTGCATGTCTGCAATGTAGTCCAATGCTGCTGTCTGCCTCATCTCTCCTCCCACATACCCATTCCCCAAATGGTCAATGTAAATGGGGATCACTAAAATAGAACAATAATTTGCAATAAGATCCCAAGCAACAAAGCTGTGGATTTGTGAATGCACATCACAGTAGCACTTGCTGCCCAGGCAAGAAATCTGTTCCTGGAGAACGAACTCACAGCTATCCATTCAATCAAATATTAGCAGTTACTATTGTTGGAAAGTAACTGCGTAGTGCCTTTTGAAAACTTCTAACTGACATGGAAGTCAAGTTTAGAATACCGTGTGTTCATACTCAGGTACATAGTGCTGCTGATTACTACTACTGAATACTCAGGCTAATTAATGCTACTGAATACTCAGGTACATAGTGCTGCTCTAAAGTAAAAAAAAATCAATCACAAAGAGTCTGTCTCATCAGGCACTATTTATGAAAATTACCTGCTCATTTATAAATGTGATGGCTGCCAATCTCCATTTGATGGCTATAGATGCAGTACTTTCATCTTTATTCAAAACAAAACTGTAACAGATGCTTAAGGCCAGGTGCAAACTAGTCGATGCAATGGCCATGTCAGACTGAAGAGTTGCAGGAACAGGATTTGAAGCAGTACTTGAATTGGGCTACATCGTTGCAACTGCAATAGAACTTTTCAACCTGACATTGTGGTTGCATCGCCCAGTTTGTGCCTAGCCTAAAGCTTAAGTGAATGTCCACCTCTACCTTGGACACAGAAAAGTTGACCTTTCAAAGAGGCTGTATATTAACCTTTTCATTCAGGCTTGTCTTTTCTCTTCTTTCACAAAATGGTGCATTGGACAGCCTGTTTGGGAAGGAGAATCTGATCAACAGGCCCAGTTGGGGAATGCCCTATTCCAAGTAAACTATTAAAGCAAAATGGCCTTGAAAAGGGTTGGGAGGGGTCATTTCCCACAACAATGAGGAAGCAGGCAGGGGGAGTAAAATTTCCACTCCAGGTGAGGAAAAGTCAATGACACTCGAGTGACCTGCCTGAACAAAAAGATTAACAAGTAGGGAAAAAGTTATTCACTTTCAATCTTGATGATGGAAAATGTGCCTAATGACATCGAGTTCCAGCCATTACATCATGACTTGACCAATAAATAATTGAAGAGGTCGGTGCAATACTGCCCTAACCCTCCCAAACCTGATTTTGAGAAAACTGCAGTTGAAAGTTTGAGATGCCATATACATCCCATATACCATGTGACTTATTTCATTTGATTTCTCAGTGACCGATGGCAGAAACTGCACAATTTCAATGGATTTTATTAGATACATGAGTGTAGTACATGGAAGTGTGCATAACTCAATTTGTGTCATTTGGTGGGTTAGGGCGGTATTGCACCGACCCCTTCAATTGCAGGAAAGAGTCATCTCAAGTCCACCCCTTGTAGTAACAGGGCAACCATATGGACAGAATTTATTGACACAGTATCTGCCTTAAAAAAAACCAGTATACTGTGCATCAACATAATTTGACACCTGGTGATAATAAAACCATACAACTCAACTGATCAGTGCTCTCCAGCAAAGCCACTCAGAGTAACAGCTCTTAGCATACTAATGGGGTTGGGACCAGTACTGTCGAGGTATCACTGTACTACTCTACTCCCCATTTGCAAATAATATTTTGGGAGAGATTTTGAAAAAATTCAAATCATGAAAACTGTCTGGCTTTCAATTAGAAATGTCACAAAAAAATCATGCTTGCATATGAAGAGTCCAGGGGAAAAAGGGGGAATGTCAAATTCCATTGGGGTTCCTGCCAAGTGCACAGTACAATAGTAGCGTAGGTGCCACTTATAGCTGGAGGCTTTCCATGGGTACAAGGGGGACAGTTGCATAAAATTACGTAAAGATATCCCTATTATTCTCTAGACACACGAAGAAATAAAGCCATTCTTCGATTTCTCATGAACATTTTTTGTATGACATTCCCCCCTTTTCCCCTGGACTCTTCATATGTAAATGTCTTTTAAAATCCCAGTGTAATGCTGATTCTTGTGCAGCATGTCAAATATGGCAGAGGTCATGATTTTGTATCTTTCTGGTTCCTGAAGGCTTTTACATCCTGCCAAGTAACCAAACTTTTGCAAGTGCCCCTTTTTCTTCAAGATCACAAAAATTGATCCACACTCTGGATCAATTATGTATTGGTAGCCATTCACTTAATCACTCGTTGAACTACAGAGAGGAAGTTAGGACATCATCAGTAGGAGAACCTTATTGACATATTCCAGGAAAGTTGATTCATCCTAATATGCAGTTCTTCAATTTCATCAGGTCGGTAGACAGACATACAGTATTATTTGCCAAGTACTGTACTAAGGTCGACGCATATCAAAGGACAGTGCTGGAGCCTCATGTAAAAACCATGTATCTCTGATTTGGCCATTTTTAGATATTGCACCTCAAAGTTCGTGATCTGTCATTAGATCTTGCATAAATCATACTTGAAAAACTTGAATAACTTTGCAGGAAAACAAGTTAGAGAGACGTGGTTTGTACCAGTGGATAGAGCTTGAAAAGACCCGTCGAATTGTGGCCTACAAGTAAAAACCCAGTATCTTGAGTTACATGGTTTTTACATGAGGCTCCAGAATAGCCCTCTTCTACTCTGGAGCCTCATGTAAAAACAATGTAACTCAAGATACTGGGTATTTACTTGTAGGCCACAATTGGACGGGTCTTTTCAAGCTCTATCCACTGGTACAAACCACGTCTTTCTAACTTGTTTTCCTGCAAAGTTATTCAAGTTTTTCAAGTATGATTTATGCAGGATCTTATGACAGATCACGAACTTTGAGGTGCAATATCTCAAAATGGCCAAATCAGAGATACATGGTTTTTACATGAGGCTCCAGTATTTATCTCAGCATTTTTGGATTAGATGACTGGACCTTGAATGCTGTTGCACACATTCTATTTGTGGCAGCACAAGTCCTACTCAGTGTTAATTGCGTTAGCCTATTGAATAGAATGACTTTTGCCAATTTTCTTTCAATTAGGAAAGCGTTTACCATCATTTTGCCAGGAGGTGGACAGCAATATACAGGGTGTATCTGAACTCAGTGCCCCGACGTATATGACTGCCTTCCTAGCCACCAGAGGATCGATTTAAGTATGGCTAATTCCACGCGTGACTTACACGACATGACACTCAGTTTATGCCTAACTTTTAAATTTTTAAACCACAAACGTAGCATTTAAGGAAAGGGTGTTTAGACCTAAATATGCACTTTGTATCTAAGTGTTAATTAATGTTTTGATTTTAACCGTTGCACATTTCATTTAAGTTATATAAATATATAAAGGAATGAGTGACTTACACGACAAGAAAGCCACTGGTAACGGAGGCTTCAGATATGAATGTAAAATTCTTCACAGTTATGACTTAATTGTTAGTGTTATTGTAGGGAAGATATTTTCAAAGACCCAAATTAAAATAATATTATGTGAACTTGGTGTTATGTTATTAATTTTACAAGAAATAATTTTTTTCTTTTGTGACTTACACGACACTCGAAACGTGACTTACACGACACTTTTGTCCTCATTGCTTTCTAATCAGATTTATGAGAAGGATTTTAGATTTTTAGGACAGAAACAAAGTAATCTCTCTTATTACATCTTATTTTATTCAAACATTTAAATGATAGGCCTAGATGAGAATGTGCAGGGCAACAATTCTTATAGTTAACATTATTTTGAACATGTATAATGCATGTATAATGTGTGTACCTGAGCAGACAGCAGTGGATTCATTTCATTGGCATGTGAGATGGCCAGGTGTGATACCTGATGGTCATCGCTGGCCACCCTGTCATGGAATACAGTGAATACGTGAAGGCGGAATGTGTATGTATTAGGTTACTACAATGTATGTAGTCCATATGTGTGTATAAAATGGTCTATTAATTATTGGTATAACTTGCCCAACAAAGCATGTAGCGAGTTCTGTCCATTACATTTGCAGTCAAGTCAAATTAAAAATAAACAATATAAAACGCAAGAATGGAAGCATTGGAAATAAGAGAATATTCTAGTTCATAATGTCCAAGTGTACTGAAATAATGGGATTTTCTTAGTCAGGATAATAAACAACTTCTTTTACAGTAGGAGTTCACATTTCATCAAGCGTAGCTATTCTTCATTCAATGTCCTTTGATTCAATGAATATAATATTAATATTTGGATAATCTCTAGGGGGTTCTTCTGCAAATTTTCCAGCTGCGTTTGGATCATACTGTCTGGCATTGATGGCTTCTCAAACTCTACATTTTATCTTCAAAGCGTCTCTCTCACTAAAAGTCACAATTTTTTTAAAAATTACACCTGTATTTTTGCCTTTCCAATGCACTTATCTAGGACAGCTCTTACTTCTCTTCTTGCCTTTAACTATGACATTTGCTTTTTCTTCCATTCCACTACTGTAAGTGCCACTTTAACAGCCGGGAAACAATAGTGACAGTGGCATCCAAGCCGAAGTGTGACTTACACGACAAGAATGAAATGGCCATAATAATGTTCAGGCAAAAATTACCTCAGAATTATTACTATTATTTGAAGGGTCCTACTGTGTAGTGAGAAGGTAATTAATATCAACTTTTAGATTTTGGTACTATAGCTAAAAATTTAAAAAAGGTCTAAAAACTGTGACTTACGCGACACACAAAGATGGTATTTAAACTTGCTCAGTTTTATGCTGAATAAGTCATTGAAATGGAAAGATAAATATATAGTACATTCATCCAGTTCTTATGAGATAGAAATCACAGTTTACTGCATGAAAAACACTAGATTACTTGTTGAATTATGAAGATTTTTATAGAGACTTAGAACAAAAAAATTTGCACACCCGCCATATTTGAAATAAACAGTGTTGTTAACTTGAATGTATGCGAAAATTCTCTAATATCTGCTGAAAAATAAAAAAATACACAATCTCAGCATTCAGAAAATATCTTAATATCACAGAAATTATTTATTTTAAAATCTGACCCTGATGTATACTTTAGCATGGAATTAGCCGTATAGGAGTCCTATGTCTGGGGAGCCTCATTACTGAGATACACTCTTTAGCGATTTTTGCCTAATCGCTCCTTCTGACTTTTAAATAGAATTTTCTGGTGTAACTAGCCAAAGAGTCCTTACCACCTGTGGGCAACAAACCAACAAAGTCCCTCCCCCAGACCTTCCAGAGCCTTCTGACTCGGGGAGGGTTTGATGGGTGGCCTAACCGACAGGATATTTTGTACTACGTTTGCGGCCAATTATCTCCGTAATGAGGCTGCCCAGACATATGACTTCTATACTTAAATCGATCCTCTGGTGGCTAGGAAGGCAGTCATATACGTCGGGGCACTGAGTTGAGATACACCCTGTATAACGTATGGTATATATTAATATTCGGTATGAACTGAAGGAGTGCTAGGTCTAATTACAATGGGCATGAAAGCAAACATCCAGTGATGGGTGGGTCAGCCTTCCAACTCTGATGTCCCACATTCTAGGTTGGAAAAAGGACTGTCTCATTTGGAAATAGTTTTGATGGATTCTCTCAATATTTGCATAGGTTTTCGGAACACCTCAACTAAAATGTCCAGCGAGCAGGAGGTCGTGATGGTAAAAGACCACTGCAAGTGAGCTATTTATTTTATTTAGGCGTGAAGATGACAGTACCAGTACTTATTTTTGCCACCGTATTGAGATGTTATGTGGTTTCGGTCCTCCAGGGTCTTATCCATATACATCATCCAAGTCGCTACCTTATTGGCCACCTCAGCAAGTAATCATATACAGGGTTCATTCAGATGAAAACGAGCTACGGTCATATATACAGGGTGGTCCAGCTTCAAGTGTCGTTTTATAACGGCGATTAATAGCAGTGATTTTGCGATGACGTAGCAGCGACGTGTAAAATGTCCCACTTCGGCGCCATCGAAAATATTAGCTGCCAATAGCAGCACACATGTAATCAACCCTGCTGCTGGGTTGACCTGGAAAAAAGGAGGTGCACACATGACCTGCGATGCGCCTGGGTGAAATGGGTGACGTCCAAGGCACCAGATTGGCATTGGTGCCGCATGTGGTTGCACAGGGTTCATTACATGTGTGCTGCTATTGGCAGCTAATATTTTCGATGGCGCCGAAGTGGGCCATTTTACACGTGGCTGCTACGATAATCGTAAAGCGCTTCTATAAATAGCCGTCATAAAACGACACTTGAAGTTGGACCACCCTATATAGTTACTGTATTGGTTTGTCGCAACAGACATCCCAATCCCATACACAAAACGAAGGTATTATATAATTGTCCATCTTTTCATGTAAATACAAAGAACAGCAGCAGTTTGTTCATGCAGTTACAATTCTGCATGTATGGTTAGGATTGGGACGGGATTGGTATACCAATGAGAAGAAAATATGATTGTTCTGGTTTGTAGGGTATTCAAAACAATTAATCGAATTACGGACGTGTCGTTTATCTACAAGAGACAACAAGCTTTAACAGAAATATAAAAAAATAGTAATGTACTTAGTGCTCATTTGAAACAAGAAGTTGTACACATGTGTACGATGTACTATCTGTTCCAATAACTTCTGGTCACTTCGTCCTGACTCTTTCGTTCATCCTGGGCTTGAAGCAACCCATTGCACATGCTCCTCATGGTCAAGACCGTCTGTGTGTGTACAACGGGTTGCTTCAAGTACAGGATAAACGAAAGAGTCAGGATGAAGTGGCCAAAAGTTATTGTAACAGATAGTACAAGGCTAAGATGAATAATTGGAATTCCGTTGTTTTAAAAGTGACTGCTGGCTCAATCAAGCAAAAATCTAAAAACCCATAAGGCCTACCCCTTCATTTCATCTAGCTTGAAGTGCATCTCCTCCAGGGAAAACTGACCTAATAATAACATCAACTAAAAATGACCTTATACGCTATAATTATGCTTCATTGTCTTGTTGGAACATGTGTTAAGCTGGGATAACTGGTCCTGAGGTGGTAACGCTGACAACTGTGGTTGGGCGGCTGGCTTCATCCGGTGCTAGTGAAGAGGCGACTTATACTATAATAGGCAGAAAGTACAAAAAATTAAAGTGCCAATATTTTTTTACGTTACCCCGTGATAAGGCTGAGCCTTTTTAGGGGGGTGGAATACCACCATTTCACACAATTTTCCTATATTAACTTCATTCACCGGTGCAAGGAGTCAAGGATGTAGGGTATAGGGATAGGGATTTTTGGGGAGGGAACATTGGTGCATTGTCGGTAAAGGGGTCATGTGCTGTTCCCCAGGAGGTTAGGTTGCCAGACACCTCCTTGGTGCAGGTCAGAGACCCTCCTGACGCAGGTGAAAGGAAGGTTCCCCAGGCGGGGATCGAACCTGGGGCCTTTCACTCAGCAAGCCGAGACGTTACCATCTCGGCCATCTACACCTCCCCTAAAGTACCAATATTAAGCTTGGGTTCGTTACTGCAGTTACAATAATTCTAGACGTGTGGTTAGGATTGGGATAGGATTGGTAGCCAGTTAGAAATAATATTGTTCTGGTTTGGTTATACACTATTTTAAAAATAGCTACAAAAATCACCGGAACACATTCTATTGATGATAATAATAGCAATAAAAATTAGCCTCACCAGCACTTAAAAGACCAGTTTCTTGAGCTTGGGTTCCTCCATGCCAAGCTGTCATGCAACGAGTTCACTTCCGGGACTTATTCATATGCTGGCTGAAGTAGCTCAGTTCAAACTTGTGTGCAGGGTCAATCATCTTGATGTAATTGCGTGGCAAACACAGCTTTGGATAAGTTTCAAAGAATGATTTGTAGCCTCCCTGCAATACGTATATCTCCGGGTAGTACAGGCGAGGATAGCGTTCCTGATTTTGTGCTCTGTCCTCAGTTCTGAGATAACGCATCAAGGATGGCGCCCTCTTAGAAGAGAACTCACAATAAAAAACAATCACTTGTGGTTTGTCATCTTCTTGGGCAGCCTCCTTCAGTAGTCTGTCACTAATCATTACCCTGGTGTAGTAGTTCTTGGCACCTCTGATGTGACCACCATCATATTCGTATGGGAACCTGCAGTCAACCACCTCATAGGAGGAAACAGCATGGCGATATTTCCCCTTTAGTAATTCAGCCACCACATCAAATGATAGGCACTTAAGATCCGGATGCTGCTGACCGAAAACTAAATAGGGAAGTATATGAGGACGAGAGTAGTCTCCTATTAGGTCAGGTTTTTGGTATGACAGATGTAGGTTCTGCTGGACGGAGGGGCTTACACTTGGTCCTGCATCATTCGTTGCATGAGTAGAGTGAAGGGATCTTCGTTGTGCTTCAAGAAACCGTGAAAGACAAATAATATTGATAAATAACTTATTCAACATTCTCATAATTAAATATGCTTGACTTTGGCGGTCTTACTTATCATCTGAGACTTCGAAGGCGAGATAGGTTTGAGGATGGGCTGCTTTAAGTTTGACTGTGAGGCCTCGTCTATACTGACAGATGTCTTAGTGGGGCTTGCATGAACGGACCTTGATCCTAGATGAAACCCTGGAAGACAAATAATTGATAAATAACTGATTCAACATGCTCGTTATTAAATGTAGCCTACTCTACTTTGGTGGTGTCTTACTGTTAAACAGGGGACAGATGGACTCCTTGATACGTGTCATTGTCCATGAGGCATCTACAGTGACCGATGGTTTACTCGCAGGAATAGAGATAGGCAGTCGTCCTAGGGCGGAAGAAATCTTGGGGCTGTTGGAGATGGACTCGGAGTCTCTCTCGCCTGAACTAGACCCAGGGATGATTTCCCTTGACATGGCTCAGATCAGCAGGTCCGTGTCTTCAAGTTAGACTCCGGATTACAACCTCGCTCAAGTTGAGAGCCTTGTTGTGACTAATTCTAGTCAAAATAGGCTATCGTTGTCCTGTCTACCTGAATGATGGGACACAGTGAGTAAAGGACGGTGTAATTATATTGTTGCTGATATTATGCTACCTCTTATTATTGTTAATCACAGTGTTTACATGGAGATAGGTGGGAATGCTGTCTACACAACAAAGAGTTCTGCTATAATATATACAGGGTGTTCATGAAAAACACAGACAAATCTATACCACCCCCGACCTAGGCACCAGAGGATCGCGTTATGTAGATGAGTGATTATGCCTGGGCCGCCTCATTACCGCGAAAATTGCCTTCAAGCAGGTGGTATAAAACAACCTGGAAGTTAGGCCACCCATCGAACCCCCATCAGAAGGAGCGATTAGGCAAAAATCGCATCACCGTTCTGGAGCGGCTAGCATAATCGCTTTTGGCGTATTTTTATGCAGAACATTTTTGGTTACACATGGATTCCCTCTTGATACGGGTCCTACAGTAATTTCTATTTATTTATTTATTTATTTATTTATTTATTTATTTATTTATTTATTTATTGATCGGGAGAGATGGACAGGAAAAGAAATCATCGATAATGAGCCCATGTCCGGAAATGTCACGTGAGCAGTAGGGCCTCCACGAGGGTTGGGATCTTCCTAAGCTAGCGTGTGATAAGATAACGGTCCGAGAAGATTCGCACCCTCTGCTACCGCTCCACACATTTCATCATCAAAATTTTGCGGGCTGAGATGAGAACGTCAGGTCCTGACGTTCTCATCTCAGCCCGCAAAATTTTTCGGTGTTATTGTTCCCAGTCACCCGGTATTTCCATTGTGGGTGAGTGGGTTTGTTGGTGATTTTGAACACCTTCTGTTAACAATGTGATGTGTCTTGTCATTCACCAACATTTGACAGTTTAAAATAATTGAACTGTTTGTGTTGTTGTTGTTATTGTTATTTAAAATAGCTGCTAATTACAAAGCGCAATTGCACTTTTCACAGCCTTTTCAAAATCACGCTTAAGCTAAATCGCTAGAGCAGGTGGGTCAATCATCTCAGTAATGAGAGGTCTAGACATAATGACTACTCTACATAAAATGACCCTCACGTTACCATTGGCCACTGGTATCAGTTTGTCGGTGTTTTTCATGAACACCCTGTATAGCGTCCGTCATCTTTACTTGGGTCATATTGTTGCCTTCATGACATTTCACCTCGAGTGCTCTCTCTAGGTATTATATACAGGGTGTTTCAACTTTTTTGTCCGAACAGTTATCGCAAAATTGTACGTAGCTGCTGCTTTGTAAGCAGTGACTTGCAAAACGGTGATTTTTTGGAGGAACGGGGAATATTCCCTACGAATCGTCGGTTGAAGTGGCATACATGCTGCCCGCTGAAAATTGAGGGTCAAACCTGGGAAGAAGAGGGTCACACATGCCATGGGATGTATGGCCCTCTTTTTCCCCCAATTCCCCATTCCTCCGACAAATCACCGATTGCAAGTCACTGCTTACATAGTAGCAGCTATGTGCAATTTTCCGATAACTGTTCGGACAAAAAAGTTGGAACACCCTGTATATTATAGCAGAACTCTTTGGCACACAAGTTTCCGCTGCAGGATGGCATAGATAGAGTAGGTCAGAGGTGCCATGTGTCAGAGTGTCAGAGTATCAGAGCAGGAGACTGTGGTCATAGGTGTGCTACGCTTCCAGTATGGGGAAAATTAAGCCATGAAGATCATGTGCGGCGTTGGCCTCGACCTAAGAAACGACAACAGTGGTGGATTGCGAAGACGGAGTTTAAACCACGGTTTAAACCAGGGTTCCGTTTACAGTGATGGGGTTTAAACCGCGGTCTGAGACCACATTCGAGGGTGGTTTAAACTGGGCTCAGACGGCAAAATGAAGTCGGATGGGCTCGATTACGACCGTGATCTTCGCCTTCTGCAGCAATTGAAGCGTCGACCGGCTCGCCGTAGCGTCGTGCACCTCAACGAGTGCTACAGGATGCGGATTTTGCATCGACCCTACGATGAACTATACTGTAGCCTACTATACAAACAATACAATACACTTCACTTTTTTATTCGAACGCGGCCGTATTTCGACTTACCTAGCTGATTTTGATCGTATTTTGGGGTTAATAGGCACGGAATACCTCTATATTAACATTGGGCTGCCTAACATTGTAGCCGGGAGCTGCACAAAAGGCTTGAAGTACACTCGGAACGACATCGGGCCGAAATCGGCATGGAAAAAGGTCAGGGGCAAAAGCGCCTATTTTAGCCGCGGGCAACTAATTCACTGAGTCGAAGGGGTCAATGCGCCCCCGACGTTCGAATTCAAGATGGCGGCTGTCTGCGGCAGCAGCCATGTTTGTTGAGTCACGTGACATTTGATTGAGTGATGCAGCTCCCCGCAACTTCATATCTAAAAAAGCTGGTCCGCTAACTCCAGATGTAGAGTCCGAATACCAGGATGTGGAGCCCTGTATCAAAATGCATTCGGGGGGACGTGTCTCTATGAAGCGATCTGAACCTACCTATATTTCCAACTCCTATCAGCCAACGTTTGCAGATCCAACAATCAGCCACCCGAATGCGATTTGGACCAATCAATAATTAATGTCATAACAGCACATCTACCATTAATATTATACTTAATAATTCCCAATCAAAAAAAATCATATATAGGCCTATACATAATAACCGATCGATAACAAAACACCACACCTGCATTCGGGTGGCTGGTGCGGTGGATCTGCAAACAGGGGCTGATTGGGAGTGACAATAATATATAAGTAGGCTCCGTAGGCTCAGAGACGTCCCCCCGAATGCGTTTTGATACAAGGCAAGCGAGTTGCGGGGGGCTGGGGTGATGTGACTTGCTCAATCACCAAATATGACCCTTTCTCCTGGGTGAGCGGGCTTGGAGGATATATGTCACCCCTCTCCTTAGTTGTTCGATCACCCCAGCATCCTTCAAGTAATGGATAACATGAACTTGAAACTTACTTTTTCTTTCTGATCCTTCAGCACCACGTTCTACACACCTCTCATCGTCCTCCTGCACTCAATATAACTCCACCTCCTCAACAACAATCCCTACCCGCAAACCATAACAACTCCTAACAAGCAATAATGGCATTGTTGCCGAGCACTGGTGTATCACACTATTCAAATGAAACCCCGAGATTTTGATATGAGGTGCACCAATTATGTTCACAATTCCATTCTGAATTGATATGCAAATTGAAATAATTAATTAGGCGCATTAAAATGAGTGGAAAATGTAAGTTATTTCGGATCCCCACTAGTTATACTCTTCTCCTTAGAATTAGTTGCATGACTTTTTGCAATTCAGTAAAGTGAAAATTATCGCCAATGTTGAATTTTCACCTTGAGATGACACGACGTCCTCAGAGCTTTCAAGAACACCTCAACAACTGACGATACTGTATGAAAATAAAATACAGGAACCGCAATTAATGGCAAATGTGAATTGAATTGAAATAATTACTGATAGTGCATTTGAATGGAGAATTGAATGGAATAGAAGCGAATGGGAGTAAAAATAACGTATTCCCACTGAATTGAGGTACTTCATTTTAAAATGACTGGTTCCGATCCCAGCAAGCGACTTAAAAGGCGATCTTAGTTAGTGTAGGTCCATATACAGGGTGTAATCCTAAGCGTGTCACCAGAAAAGGTGGCAGTAGAAGGTGCAGGTGTGAGCATTTTTGCATAAGTAACTAGGGGTCGGAAACGCATCTGCCACTCATCCGCCGCGTGCCGCACGCCTCTTGCACACTGCCTGCCGCAAACATGAAAGGGGCGTAACTCGGTGAGGGTGCGTTTCCGACCCCTAGTTCCTTATGCAAAAATGCTCACACCTGCACCCTCTACCACCACCTTTTCTGGTGACATGCTTAGGATTAACACCCTGTATAGTCTCAAGTACTGTATAGGTCGGGACCTAAGCGCAAAAAACAGGCCGAACTTTGCACTTTCTGATAAGAAGGTGCCACTTGGTACACATGTTCCCTAGACCTATAGGAGTCATTTCAGAGTTAGCGGTACCTGATCGGCCCCTTAGGTCACGAGTAATACGGTGTTGCCAACTCTAGCTAAGCTAATAACCCCTAAGCGTTTTAACTTTGCACTTTGTGATAAGAAGGTGCCACTTGGTACATACGTTCTCTAGGCCTTTAGAAATCATTTGAGAGTTGGTGGAACCGGAGTTATGGTATTGCCAAGAACACCAACCCATTAGACGTAAAACATAGAAATGTCCTAAAAGTCGGATAAAACCGCATGAGAATGGCAGAAAATGACAGATCCACTCTGCCGATGTATTACAAGGTAATAAGGTGACACTACCTGCCCATAACGGACCCTGAGTATATAGCGAAAACCTGTCAATTGCGGAATTTTTTGGAAACTCGGGTAAATGCAGAGGGCATGAAATGTCCACCCCCCCCCCCTTTTTTTTTTGACCNTGACCCAAGGGACCTACCAGGTGTCGCCAACTCTCAAATGATTCCTAAGGGCCTAGAGAAAGTACTGTATGTACCAAGTGGCACCTTCTTATCACAAAGTGGAGAGTTAAAACCCGTAGGTCCCGGACCAGGTTGGCAACAATGCATAACTTGTGCCCTAAGGGGCCGATCAGATGCCGCCATCTCTCAAATGGCTCATATAGGCCTAGGTAACATGCGTGCCAAGTGGCACCTTCTTATCACAAAGTGCAAAGTTAAAACGCTTAGGGCCGACCTAGTACTACAGCAGTACTGTACATGCAGCCATTGACGACATGGAGGTCCCATAGGGGACAAAACCATGCAGTACTGTACAGTACTATACTGTACATGCTGGAGTAATTCCTTCAGCAGCAGCAGTATATAGTGTAGAGACTTTGGAGGGTTCCCATTCCCACCGGCGTCATTCCACCTCAACTGACAAGTGAGTCAATTTTGACAAAAGTTGTGGCTAAACCCCCAGGGAATTTCTCGTAAAAAAAAAGTCAAGAAGTGATGTCAAAACGAAAGTTTCAGAATTTTTCTTGAATACCTACTGGGAAATGTGGGGGTTTAATCATCAGGTTGTCGCAGCGAATATTCTCGCGGAGTTTTAATATTATTGTCACAAGCACGTCGTCTTATGCTGTAGGCTATATCAAATTGTACAAGAAGAAATTAAGAATCTTATGATACCATTGTAGTTGAGGTGTCACATATAAACCATAAATAAACGCAGAAAAATATCAAAAGTGTGATAGAGCAATATGATCTCCACATGAGAAAAGAGACGTTGTAGTTTTCAGTTTATCAGTCCTAGTTGATAATAATATTGGATCGACCATTTGTAATGCTCGAAAAATGCGAATTTTTTTCCTCGAAGATATTATCTCAAAATGCTGAAACATCGGATTTGACATAGACTCTTGAGTGTGTCGCCTCCCCAACGTCCGCGACCGCGTCACGACCTCCTTAGACCTGCCACAGCGTAACTCCCGTATACTCCATCGGCTCAGACCGTCCTATTGTGACGGGACTATAATTATTGAAACGCCCAATAAAACCGGGATCGATGTCCAAGTTGAAACAGGGTGCAGATTACCCCTTGCCCCTGAGTGAGTGGGCTTGCAGGATGTCAACATCATTAGATCACCTCAACATCCCTCAAATAATATTGATAACTTGACTTACTGTACTTGTACTCTTATTTACCCCTGGTCCTTCAGCACCACGTTCTACACACCTCTCCTCATCCACATGCAGCAGTTATATTACTGCACCTCCTCAACAACAATCCCGACCCGCAAACCATAACAACTATCAACAAACAACAATAACATTGCTGCGCATTGTTGCCGATCACTGCCACAGTACATCACACTTATTCAAATGAAACCCCCTTGATTTGCCGGATTTGGATATGAGATGCACCATGCGCAAAAATAATATTCACAATTCTATTCGGAATCAGTTGATATGCAAATTAAGATGCCCTACTACCACAAACATTGATGAACACTGCTGAACTGGTCATCCAACAGATATTTAATGCCTCCCCAATACATAGGGTATGTGAATGTGTCGAGTACTCTACAGTTGTCTTGAGCCACTCTTGTCCATGGAGATGAGAACCAGAGCCCCATAGCCCCACTCCTGGGGTCCTGGCTGTAATAAACCATTCAGTGTAGGTTCAATCTCAATGTGATTGCAATATTCATACCACAGCACTGAAGCAAGTTAGTGTACTGCTAATCGGGAGGTCCTGATGGATTCGAATCCCGGGGCCGGCAACCCTGATCGTGGTTTTCTGTGGTTTTCCACGGTCCCCCCAGGATAATTCCGGGGTTATTTCCATATAATAGGCTTCAGCCGCCTCCTTCCTTCCCTATCCTTGGCCCCATCCAACGGTGGTAATCCACCCCCCTAATGGAGCGCCTATTCTCCCAATAGGGTATATACAGGGTGTTCATGAAAAACACCGACAAACTTATACCAGTGGCCATCTTGCGTATAAGGTCATTTTTAGTTGATGTTATTATTAGTTCAGTTTTCCCTGGAGGAGATGCACCTCAAGCTATACGCTATACGCAGTCACTTTTAAATCAACGGGATTCCAATTATTCATCTTAGCAATGCATAAAATCCTGACTCTTTCGTTCTGTGCTTGAAGCAACCCGTTGCACACACACACAGACGGGCTTCACCAGCCCACGGACAGTTATACTACGTTCTGGCGTTATCACCTGCCGAGGCGTTTTGCAGCGATTTCTCACCTGAGATCGCCATGAGACATTTCGGAGCCTCGACAAGTGGCGACCCTACC
>KZ539404.1:2816-16309 GCA_000934665.2 Catajapyx aquilonaris
CAGGAGTTCACACCACCTCCAAGATTCCTACCTCCATGGTGACGTGCATCATAAATTTGATTTTCGCTCAACATAGTGTGGTTTTACGTTCCACGACAGTGTGAAAATCAAAACCACGCTATGTTTTTTTCGTCCTCTGCGGTGGGGACCAACATACTGTCGCTTGCCATTCAGTCGTCGTTCAACTCAAGGGTCGTACCACCTGGTATGTCGACAGTTTCGCCGCATCTTTCCGCGGATACTAATATCATGCATGAGCGATCCGTATTTTCGTTATTATAGGCTTCGTTCAGTAAGGTCGAGATTCGAAAATCGTGAAAATGCAACATAACGCGGTTTTGATTTCCACGATTAAATTAGGTATATATTTAATGTTTGTGCAAGGATCGTTGAGGCCTTACTAGGAGCCTTGCAGGGATAGCTTAAGAATTCCCATGAACACAATAAGTAATAGTACAGCAACAGCATGGGGCTTGCCACTTGCAACTACTTGTATCTACATATTCAAACTGTCAACATGTGACGTAAGGTGAACAAATGATAAGTTCAATGTTCAATGTAAAACAACCTATTACAAGCATCGGTTGCCTACTTTACTGGTACCAATTAACTTATCGCACCGAGAGAATTATATGACATGTCTGCATAAAAATATATAGCTCTCCCAGCCATCATTTCCTGTCGCCCTCCTTGTCCTGACTTGTGGAAGAAATGTCCTATCCTGTCCGTGGTGTGCAAGGATCTGATTTATTGAGAGAAATTGGCATTTCCTTGGGCATTTCCCCCTACATAAACTAGCTCCTGATTATTTACGTCCTGTGATGGTGCATCAGACACTGCAAAATGAATAAGTGCCACCTACTCTTGGTGCCACGCGCTCCAGATTCTGGATTGCACTTAGGATGACGTAACATGTGCCATGGGTTGAGGTCATGTTGTAGCTACTGTAGCTGTAACATTCTTTTGCATCAAGAAATCGGTAGCGATGATGGGGACAGGAAGTTGACGGACAGAGCCTTCCTTTACGACCAGTTTACGACCGTCTCCTGGTTATCAGTTACTGACCATGAAGTGAGGCTAGACAATGAGAATAGCTCGATCGTGGGGGGGATTCATGGAGGGGAAGTGAGTCACCTCCACGTGTATGTCATCGGCATTAAGGAGAAAGGGAGAATATACAATTCTATAAATTTTACAGGATAGCCAAAAATAAGTTGAAAGTATACGAGTTATTTTACACCATTTACTCAATACTATAGTTACCGCTTACCGGTACTGTTAGTGTTTCTCGAAAATGATATACATGTATCTTGCTAGTGGTGTATGAGGGTGCACACACATTTTGATAACCTGTAAAAGTAACTGCTTAAAATACGCGGCAGAAACCCAAAATATCTCTAATCACTATAGACATTTCACTTGGTATATCCTGTATTACTGCTGCTCTGCATAAGATTGCTTCCAGTCAGGTCACCTTTTTCCTCAAGCCATTAATGTTTATTACTCGTGCATACTAGATAAGGCCTCCCGCCTCCAGACAGTATGTTACGTAATAAATGAAAACCAGCCGTTTAAGTACGCATGTGCTAACCGCCATTTGGCTACAATAGACAATCCTGCATCATTCCCAGGATAAGGTAATCTCATAAAACGTTTTCTGGATAGCATTATTGAAGGAATACATCGTCGGCAATATAAGGAGAAAGGGCGAAATACATTTTTTTTTCAGACAATGACGAAAATGCGTCTTTTAAGGTGACATCACCCACAGCAGGTTTTGGTGAAAGGACAAATGTGTAGGTGCAACAGTGCGCATACAGTGACACTGGATTTGTGAGGACTACGAGGGCCAGTCAAAATATACGAGATACGTATATTGAGACTTATTTTTTTATGTGATTAAGAGAATTAGATCATGACTTGCGGTGAATGGCATCGTGTCCAAAATGCATTGAAGTATTAGAACACCAATTCTTGTTCGAATATTCCACGATCTCAGGCGATGGTGACACCGGAAGTAGATTAGGTTCATACGTATAGACCTCGGTTCTATACCAGGAGGTTGGCGGTGTTGCTTCCGTTTGAAGACAACAGCGACGGAGGCGTATGACATGCTAAGATATGGTAAATATGTGTCCCACAGCATTACAGAGATTATTAACACCACCTATGCAGTGATTGTCGGGGAAGATCGCCACATAACCGTTGATGATTGGTACCTTCAGTGGTAGTGCTCACTGACAGCGCTCACAAAATTTTTGATTGACAATTTGCACTTGCGATGCCTTTACATCCGATACGATCCCCAAGCAGTTGACACCACAGACGAGAAGAGGCAGATGCTGGTGGAGGTTTGCGAAGAGTTGCAACGTCTTGTATTCTCACATGGTGACCAGTATCTGCTGTTCACAATCTTAGCATGTCATACACCTCCCTCCGCCGCTGTTTTATTCACATGGAAGCAATCCCTCAGCACTGAATTTTGGTCCTCACCAACGACCTCCTTGCAGAGGGGAGGGAAATGTGAACCTAGGTCTACTTCCGCTGTCACTGTCGCCTGGGATCGTGGAATATTCGAACAAAAATTGGTGATCTAATACTTCAATCCATTCTGGACACGATTCCATTCACCGAGAGTCCTGAACTTTACTCTTTGTCACATAAAAAATCAGCCTCAATTTATTTTGACTGGCCCTCGTAGTAAATAAGCAACTTACTGCCGAAAATTCGCTAGACCTACCGACATTACAGTTGGAACTCTTGTATGCAGTCAAAGAATGAAGATTAGCAACAATCTTTACAAAGCCCCGAGTACAAAAACAAAAACAAAAAAACAATGAGGACCGGACTCCCGATACGATCTTCCTTATGAGTAGGCGCACTTTTAAAAAGGAACTACATGTGAATACGGTATAGAAACTATTGCACCATTGAAGGTGAAAGGTCCAGAGAAAGCTTATCCTTGTGCTGCATGATGTAAATGTAAAGCTTGATTCTGTGTTCAATTTAATTTTGTTTCCATTTATGTAGAACCAAAAGGATTCATTTCTGAGGATAGCCGTTAGTCTGAGTAATATTGAATTGGCAGGTTATAAGTTAAATATGATTCCAAAAAATGAGAATTATTGACTGATGCATACCGGGTAGTTTGGATATCGCTTTGAAATATTCAAATCCATATAATCTCGCTGAATCGCGAGGCATCAATACACTATAGGTAACCAACATATTCGTAATCGAATTTTAAATAAGAATAATCACTGCCTATCAGCAATCATTGATGTCTGGATATCCCAATTCTATCAAATGCTTTGCTGACCGTCCAGAACCAGCTTTTAATTGGAAATTGTAATGGGTCATTCACGGAGAAGTCTACGAGTCCTTTGGTTAGCGAATCTGAGCCTTGTTAACTTTGGAAAGCCAATTTATTAAATGTTTCATTACTTGACGTGAGACTGGCTTTCCCCCTGTCTCGAATATCTACCATGTTGAGGCATTTACCCCACCCCAACGCTGTCCTATTTTATAAATGCAAATACAAGCGAAACCTGCCTATAACAAACCCTGGATATAGCGGAAACCTATCCATTACCAGCCATTACGGAATTTTTCCGGGAACGGGCATATGCAATCATGCAATGTATTTTTGCCGTATATAACGGAACCTGCCCAAGGCGGAAACGGAAGGGATTTTTGGCTCCCTTTAGCGAAAATCCCTGTTCATAACGGAAATCAAAAGGTTCGCATTATCTGCTGCGAGTCACAAAAATAGAAACTGCAGCCGGCGGCAATTCCAGGTGGCCACGTGTGTCTAGTAATTTCTGGAATTGCTATCGGCTGTGGCCTTGGAAGATATTTTTGAGGAAAGGGGGACAATTTCTGGCTGGAAAACCGGTTTGTTCGGGGGGGGGGGGCAAAGAAGATTGTGACTGAAATTGGTAGGTGCCCCAGGGGTGCCCTCCTGCCTTCACATGGTTCACTAGGTTCAGTCCAGTGTAAAAATGTCGGGGAAGAGGAAGGGGGTGACCTTAGCTCAACGGATATACGGATTGCTCATTTTGTACCATATTGAGGTAAGGTATAGTGTTCATTTATGCCCCCCTCCCCCCACTTCCTCTCTTTCTCACCAGCAAAAAATCTCAGAAACGTCATTGATCTGCATATAGCGGAAACCTGTTCATTACGGAAATTTCTTGGGGTCCCGTGCGATTCCGCTATACCAAGAGCTAATGGCTAGACACAGGTTTCACTGTAGGGTGGTTCCATTTCAGATCAGCCAGTGAGTGAAAAAAGGTGTCAGGTCATAGTCATCGATTTTTTTGAAAAAAATTTATGTGAAACCCACATCCAATTGAACTCTTATGGAGCAATCAGTTTTACCAGATTAAATTTAGTTATCGAGATATTAATATTTCTTTTAAGGAGTACCAAAATCATTCTGGCATTGTTGGCATTTTGACATTTTCTTGCATTCTTCTTTACTTTACTTTTCTTCTAATCTGAATTATTTACCCGCCAAACCGGAAACAAATACAATATGATAGCGATATTAATAATTTCAGCTATAATAGCTATTATCATTACCAACCATTTTCATCAATGATAGCTCGTCTATGGGTTATTAGAGTACAGTACTGTAATAAGTGACTTATTTACGTAAATGCTTGAGTAAGCACAGTAGGCTATATTTGCAAAAATCTTCGTAGAGTGGTTAGGTGGTGTCAATATAATCGGAGATATCTCTGTAGCGATTCGCTCTACAAAAGAATGATAAGGATAGGATTGTACATTCTTCCATTTCGTCCTCTTCATAAATTCATATACGTGCAGCCATCTAAGAGATAGATTTTAAAAACCTATTTTCGCCACCATTTTCCCAAGATGGATGCGGGTTCCCTAGCTCTAATTGCATTGAACGTTGGATATGTTATTCTCCACATATGATTTCCATTGCAGTTCTTTTGACCCCATACCTTATCATTCCTGGATTAAGCCACACATACGCGCCTGTTCAAACCTATGGCTCAAAACTGGACATTTTTGTTAAAAAATGCTTTAAAACGTGTTCAAACTGTCTTCTGGCACTAAAATCGTGTTCAGCGACTTCGTATTGCTAGGAATGGACTCCTTAATCGTCAATTTCCTGCGAAAAATACGGTTCCGATTTTGTAACAATGGAGGCCATTTCCATTATTGGCCGCCATATTGGTTTCAAACGTGTTCAAACTGTATTCTGACATTAGATTCGTGTTCAGCGACTTCGTATTGGTAGGAATCGACTCCTCAATCGTCAATTTCCTGCGAACAATACCGATTTTGTAACAATGGAGGCCATTTTCATTATTGGCCGCCATATTGGTTTCAAACGTGTTCAAACTGTATTCTGACATTAGAATCGTGTTCAGCGACTTCGTATTGGTAGTAGGAATCGACTCCTCAATCGTCAATTTCCTGCGAACAATACCGATTTTGTAACAATAATGGAAGCCATTTTCATTATTGGCCGCCATCTTGAATCCTAATGGACGAAATTTCCGGTTCCACTTCCGGAATCATTCCTTATGGTCCTAGGAAGCCCCATGCCAAGTGGCACACTTTCATCATCAAATGCCAGGTTTTTCCAGCTACCGCTTCCACTATTCTGCCCGTACCCGATCCGTCTCGGCCCGGGGCCTGCCCCACCTTGCCCATAGCATGTATATTCGCCCCAGCAACCTCTCCAGGAGGAGAGTGGCAAGGAGAGGGTGCAGGAGCGAACATAAGGAGAGGTGAAAAAAACGGGTCGAAAATTTTGGCGTGACTAGACCAAAACCAAAAGGGTCACATCGACCGCAAACTCGCAAATTCTGTAGTCCTCAGGCTTGAAGTGCAAATGGCAGACGACGTCATGAACAGCCTGATCTCAAAGATTTCCAGTTCGTGAATCCACGCGTTTGATGGCAACTCGCCACTGTTCCCGAAGCGATGGGTTTTTGGGAAAATGATGGCCGGAAATGTTGCATCGGCAACTCGGTACACAACAGTACTGTGGCATTTTGCTGGTTCGGACCTTTGCTTCGTACTGTCGCAGCAAGGTTCGAGCTTCATCTCCAACAGAAAGTGAACAGAAATCACATCTTGTATGGAAATGTCAACGGCATACGGGACAATACCAGTATTCACTCCTGACGATACTGAACCACCGTATAACCTTTCGCCCACTAGCGCCGCCCTACCGGTTAGTGCCTGAGCCAGCCCCAAAACAATGTGCAACAGACTGACCTCAACCTTGGTTTCACATAAATTTTTTTCAAAAAAATCGATGACTATGACCTGACACCTTTTTTCACTCACTGGCTGATCTGAAATGGAACCACCCTGTATACAAAAATTCCGAAATCCGTTGGAAATGAAGACATGCAATATGGGTGGACCGTCCACGATATTGCACATGTTACAAAGAGCGAAAATGTTTCAGTAATATTATGTCCTCTCTCGATAGACCCTTTTGCCCAACCCGCCGCATGTGGCCGTGACTTCTAGACATTTTGTGTTGTATATCATGGTGATCTGGACAAAAGTTCAGGATGGGGGACTGGGGTCCGTTAGTTGAATAGCCCTACTCTACGGGTTTTATTAGCAGCATGCTTGAATTTCGGAGGCGTAAACAAATAAAAGAAAGAATACAGATGGGCCTGGCAGGGCTTGGGGATGTCATCGGAGCAGGGTGCTCGGAGGTAGGGGTTGGAGAGGGTGGGGGGAAAGGGGAACAAGTCAGCTATTTTGTGGCACTGACCTTCGCAACACACACCGCGCTGGTTGCTGGGCCATGCCAGGGGGCATGCAGACTGATAAGACCCCCACGAGGAAGAAAACTCATTTTGGGGAACCAGTGATAAAAGTTTTGCTTTTCCCCTTCCCCATCACTTGAGTAGGGCGTGCACCCATTAGGGAAGAGCATTTTGAAATGCACTGTATTGCCTTAACATGCCGCTGTAAATGCAGTTTTTATGTCCCTACAGTAAGTCTGACGGCCCTAGTTAAAACCCCCATATCTTCGAAAATCACGTAAATGGAGATAAATGTGTCGTTGCATTCCTCTTTGCAAGCCTCACCTTTTGGTACAAAGCCCGTAACTGTAAGAGCAACCCTTGCCAAGTTTTGGTCAATTGAAATCATGCACTTCCATATACAATAATGGAAACAAAATACTTTAAACGCGAATATATCGAAATGTCAAGCTACATAGGTAGTCTGTGTGCACAACTCCATTCAAGACAGTAGAGTATAATCACCGATAAGGTTCAACAGGGTGGCCCCTCGACTGTTTCTTAGTAGGCCCGAAGCTTTGTGTTATTCAACAATTTCAGTGGAAAGTGATTTGTGCTTATAAATGTGAGTATTGCTAATGTCTTATTCTAGCATGGAAGTCTCCCTTTAAGATAACCCTGGTTTACTGTTAAATATTTCCATCTACCGACCAACCTCTTCCATGAAAAACTTTTTAGGTGGAAGACACGGCAGTAGCCTACCACTACCAGTTTTCCCGCTGTTGCAACAATCAGTAGGCTAATCATAAATACCCCATCGTACCCCATTCCTACCTGAAGTGAGCAATTTGAATTTAAATTCTTTACTGGCCGAAAGTATGAACCACCAGAGGCACAACCAAATTTTGCATATTTGTAAGGGCATTTTGAAAACAGTCCAATTACTATTGGACATGTCCTTTTCCGGGCCATGCCAAGATTTAGTTAGCACAACATAACCACTATGCCTTGTACAGTATTAGGCCAAAGTTCTGGCAGGGCCTCAACTGGATGCATACCTGATATGTTCCAAGCCACAAAACAACATGTGACATCCAATCGTTGACATCATCACTTTTAACTTGTCACCAGCAACAATCTCACTGACAACTCCTGCACTTCCCAGTGGTAGAGACTGCAATATATCGGCTCTGGCCCATTGGTCAGGAACTTTTGCAGCCTTATTCAATGCCGTTGACTTAGTTGCTGTTGACACCATCACTTTTAACTTAATCACCAGCAACAATCTCACTGAAAACAATGGCACTTCCCACTTCGGCTGGGAAATGAAAAAATTTTCCGTACTCGCCAACATGAACTTCGACTTAGGGAGACTGAAAATGCATCAATGTCCCATCATAAGGCCCTGCCTGCACTTCGAGTTATGGAGAACTTCGAGTTAGGGAAGTTTATTTCTTATTATTTTACATTGTGACCAACTAAGCTCATCATTTTCTTCGACTTACAGAGAACTTCGACTTAGGGAAGTTCGACTTATAGAAGATTTACTGTAAATGCTGTACGTTTGTGAAACATTAATATTAAGTGCCAGAGATACAAAATACGTAATCAGTAACATACAAAAACCACCAGTAACATCGCAGAAGAGGTAGATGGTGGTGGAGGATCCCCAGGTCCAATCGGAACCCGCACTACGGACAATGACCTTTGACCTCCGAGGGCTTTGGAAGTGTCAGAATTGAGTTCTCCAACCCCGAAAACCTAGGAAATGACACCAGAACGACCATCGTAGCCCAACATACAGGGTGTATCTGAATTCAGTGCCCCGACGTACATGACTGCCTTCCTAGCCACCAGAGGATCGATTTAAGTATAGGATTTGTTGTGGGTGGGTAATGCTTTCACCCCCTACGGGGTATATCGCATGAACCTTTATTTTATTTTCCAATTTTTTTTTCTTTTAACTTCCACTCCGGTGCAAGGAATCAAGGAATTTGGGTAAGGATAGGGATTTTTCGGGGAGGGGACACGGGTGCAGGTGCAATGTCGTTAAATGGGTCATGTGCAGTCCCCCAGGAGGTTAGGTTGCCAGACACCTCCTCGGTGCAGGTCAGAGACCCTCCTGACGCAGGTGAAAGGAAGTTCCCCAGGCGGGGATCGAACCTGGGGCCTTTCACTCAGCAAGCCGAGACGTTACCATCTCGGCCACCACACCTCCCCAGATTTAAGTATAGGAGTCATTATGTCTGGCCGCCGCATTACTGAGCTAATTGGCCGCAAACATGTAGTACAAAATATCCTGTCGGTTAGGCCACCCATCGAACCCTCCCCCAGTCAGAAGGCTCTGGAAGGTCTGGGGGCCAGACTTTGTTGGTTTGTTGCCCACAGGTGGTAAGGCCTCTTTGGCTAGTTACACCAGAAAATTCTATTTAAAAGTCAGAAGGAGCGATTAGGCAAAAATCGCTAAAGAGTGTATCTCAGTAATGAGGCTGCCCAGACATAATGACTCCTCTACATAAGTTGATCCTCTGGTGGCTAGGAAGGCAGTCATATACGCCGGGGCACTGAGTTCAGATACACCCTGTAGAAGCCGGTAACACGCAATTTTCACTTACGCACTGTTTAACTTTGAACGGCTGTAAAAAATTAACTGGAAACTTTTGGAGGTGGCTCCAACCCTCAAAATGCTCCATATGGTTCGTAGATCACGAAAAAAAATTCAAATCGCTTTTGGCTCGAAGTGCATAATACTTTCAATAAACGTCTGTACTAATAGGGTATGAAGGGTCGTTGACTTCGTGTAGCATTCTCTGTTTTGCAGCACTTCCTATCATGTTGTAGAGGAATGCCGGGGTAATGCCTCCTCCTGTTATGGAATGCCATACACAACAGCTGATCTGGCCACACATGGTGATACAGTGACAGTAGGGAACACTCTTATTTGGTCTCATATTGGGTTAGTGCATGTGTTACCCTTGTTACCCCAAGTGAATAAAAGACATGCAAATGGAAAGAAAAGCTTACAAGTACAGGTAGCACATAACTTCTTATGGTGTTATATGAAGCACAGGCCAACTTTTTTTTTCTTCAAATAGCCGTAATGCATCGTAATTCAGTAAAGCATGAGAATTTTTGACAATGTCTGACAAAAGCTTCCGTGTGAATCAAGGTCAATGAACCTGACCCAGTAGTAAGATGCCTGCTATATCAATAAGGACATTTCAAGTTCAAACATGCATGTTTTACATTACTGCTACAAGGATTCTATTATTTGGAAATCCTGTAGTCGGCAGATCCTAAGATTGGATTGTGGATTGGACCCTCCCCCCTCCCTCTCTTCCCCCACCTCTGTACCCGTGGCCATGTGGAAATCTAACGAAGGGCGTATGAAATTAAACAGATCACAGCCAGCGTCCATGTACCATATCCAGTGTCGGTGCATGTGGAAGGGAGCGGCCAAGGTCCTCCACCCCCCAAGGGGGGTCCCCGCTTCATTTGTGACATTGAAACTTTTTTTAGAAGTACGAATTTTATGCAATTTATGTACATTTTCGACGCTTATTGACAAGAACCTAATTAACGTTAAATTACGAGTTTCTAACTGCTGAAGTGGTTCGGGGCCCTATAACTTCGATTATCAGAAAATGACTGTAGTTAAAGGGGATTAAAATGCAAGGCGCAGGGTTCTTGTGAGGTATAGGCTTTTGCACAATATGAAATATTGTGATCATGGTGCCATGTGCGACAGCTAGCATTTCGAGTCAAAGGAGCAGGGGCCAAAGGCCTGGTGGGAAGCGATCTGCCAGAGCATTTCCTTCCGCTGGCTTGCATATGTACACGTACTATGCAGTAGCCTACTATCGGTTCCCAAAATACAGCATTTGGCTAAGTCCGGACCCGACTTTTTCGTTCATCCTGGCTTGATGCAACCCACAGCACAGGCCCAAGGTGAGGCCAAGTGTTTCTCTCCTGGGTTCCCCCCCTCCCTCACGTATCTCGTCTCCCTCGCCTGCTTGCTTATCTGTCTCTGCTATACTACTTAGCATCAAGCATTGATCATTATTATGTATACACTATTGTTTATTTTGCTGCTAATGATTGATATAGGAGACTCGGTGTCAGCCTTTCCTCCCAGGGAGGTCATCGATTTGCGTGAGGTCGTCAGGTCGATGCAGCTGGTGAAAAATAGTCCTGTATTAAGGTGTGCACAACCGTCGCGTGCTTACCAATCAGGAAGATTCACCGAGAGAACTAGGGTCAACAAGTTGGAAATAGGAAACCCTGAAACCTACGGTATGGAAATAGATAGTAGGCACCATGACAAATGATTAAAACCCCTGAAAACATTGAACAGAGCACATGTGTGCCTCAACCTTCGAGTTAGAGAAGTTTGGCTTTTTTGAAGCACATACTCTATAAGGAAGCCTACCTTCATATCCAGCGACGAAAGGTGTTCAAAACTTAAAAATAACTGTCACTATCACACTTACAATGTTCTTCGTTGTTTTGGTGTAAAAAAAAACTGTGATGGACATTTGCCTACTCTTAGATTCGAGGATTCAATTGTCACAATCAAGTCAAACACTTCTTTCGGTACGATTGAGGCTTTCTGTACATGTGACCTACTCTCGACCCTTCGGCTGGGAAATGAGAATATTTTCCGTACTCGCCAACATGAACGTCGACTTGGGGAGACTGAAAATGCATTATTGATATCCCATCGTAAGGCCCTGCCTGCACTTCGAGTTATGGAGAACTTCGAGTTATAGAAATTCAAGTTAGGGAAGTTTATTTCCTATTATTTTACATAGTGACCAACCAAGCTCATAATTTTCTTCAACTTATAGAAGTTTTACTGTACTTTGTTACCCTCCCTCACAACCCCAAATATTATGTCCACGACCCCATTTGGGGTCGGGACCCACAGTTTGGGAAGCCCTTCTATAACACATGACGAAGACATGCAGTTTTCATATGCGGTATTCATATGCCGATGGATTCCCATACTCCCAACACTCCCCGTGGTTTAAAAATTAATTTATCACTCGCTACTCAACATTCATTGCTTCCATATCTGACTGGGCAGTCTTTTTGACAGAGTGGTCCTGAACAAGGTCACATTGCCACTGTGTCAAATGATAAAATCAAAATCTGTCAGTGCGCGTAACACTACATCGGGATCACTATTGATTTATGCAGAGGATGTCGCAAGAGACCCATATGGAAATTTGTTATATGACCCTGGCTCATTTTCATTTGAATGACCCTTATTCAATAATGCAAGCATCCAAACTTCAAACGCGAATATCTCAAAATGACAAACAGCCGAGTTACAGGGTTTTGACTGGGGGTGTCAGCACTGCTGCACAAATTACAACTACATTGTTTTTGCATATCACACGTGTCTTGCTGCATGACCTTTTGCATCCATACCTCACTCATCCCTCCTCCTGAATCCATTTCAAGAGTGTCAACTGCCCATTCCCTGCTCTTGTCCAGTCACCATCATCCCCTCCACAACCTCTACCATCATAGTGCAGTCCTCTTCTTTCTTGAAACATGGTCAGAAGTGACATGATCCTGAAAATATCAGGCAAATATAAAGTACTGTTGTAATGGCCCAGTGCTGCCATGTCACTGGCCTTCGGTGACCCTCACCAACAAGTTCCAATCCAAAAAAACGAAACCCTGTGTACTCTGCCTATTTGCACCAATCCTACCGCCTCCACCTCCAAAGAACAGACCCTCAAAAAATTTCCCGAGTTGATAGGAAAGAAAAACGGCAGCCATGCGGTCGCTTTCTCTGGGGCAAGCGGCAAGGTTGCTCTGGAGGACTCGCTCGCCTCGGCCATCTTTGGGTGAGTTCAAAACTTCAAAAATATCACACTTTTGGGCAGCTTTTGGGGCAACTTGTGGAGAGTATGCGTTATTCCAAGTAGCGGTGACTCCTGTCACTGCTACTTCGCCGTACAGTGGAACCTCCTCGTACTTCCCTAACTTCGAATGTTCCAGAGTTTGAACGCAAAATTCGAGAGAAATTCGACACGGAGTTTGAACGACGATGCTTCTAAGTTCGAACTGCGCGCGCAGTGCAAACAAATGCTCTCGCTGCGTAAACGCCATCTGTTTTGCGTACAAGTCATCTCTCGCTCTCGCTGTGAAAGCATATCTCTTGGCGTTATGCTCATGTGTTTTCAGTGCTTTTATGGCTTCAATTTTTTATGGCTTTTTAATTAAAGTCCGAAAATATGGGCCGAATTTTCGTCCCACTGAGCAGTATAGGCCTACCAGTGCAAATTAAGTTTAGCAGTACTAGCAGTGCAGTGGGACGAAAATTTGATCTACAGTACTTCAATGTCTCGTCCCTTTTTCGGGGTTCAGAGGTCAACTAGTAAGATTCCAACCGATTTTCTTGAAAACTTGTGCATTGGTAGCGCAGCTAGGCCCAGGGATGAAAGACGCACTTAAAGTGCCCTGCTCGAAATGACCAGCTGTGACCCCATTTTTGAGGGGGGCAGCTGCCCCCCTCAAAAATGGGGTCACAGCAATCGTCGGTCTAAAAAATGAACATTTAGGGAGCTCTAAAGCTCCCTAAATGTTCATTTTTTAGACCGACGAAAGTTTTTGTGAAAGTCAGACAGTGTCGTCTTATTTTATGTTGATTGTGTATTGCACACGTGCAACCAGGGGCGGATCCAGCAATTTTTTCTGGGAGGGGCACAAGGGAACTTCTCGGGGGGGGGG
>JYFJ02005727.1:0-23198 GCA_000934665.2 Catajapyx aquilonaris
TCCCTCTCCCGCCAGGAGGCAACGAGTATGCTCAATTCCATCGCGTCAAAAGGATGGTCACACAAGTCAGTCACTCTGAATTATTTACTCTTGATATCGGGAGGTTTTATGAAAACTTCTCTCACATCCGATTCAGTACGTGTAAAGTATGTCCATTGAGTCAATGCCACTCAATTTCTCAACCCAGTCTTACGACCAGCTATGCTCTATTTCTTAGTTGTCACTCCGCGAGCCCTCTCATTCAATTTTTTCATTACCATTGTCTTCCTCATTGCAGGTTATGCCAAATTTTGGCTACGGGTGCGCTAGTAATAATAATAATAATAATAATAATAATAATAATAATAATAATAATAATAATAATGCTTGGGTAGTGCCTGGCCCTATATAGGGTATGCGCCACGGACCTTTATTATACTTGAAGTACAATGCAGTACAATCCTGGAACCTTGAGCGAAACTCCCGGGCCCACGAGCAGGATGACAGGAGGGGATGTGCAAAGTGCAGTGCAATGTCTTAAACATGGCCATTTTTAGTGAACTCCCCGGGGTGGTTTAGTCCATTGGAGATACCACCCGAGCCGAAGCCAGAGGTGGCCCTGAACTCTGCACGAACTGACACAGTGACATTGTAGAAGTTGAGAGCTACCTTGCGGTGTAACATATGTCTAGAATACACCTCAGATAGTGTGTGCTCTTCGCTTTACCATATTGTTCTCTGTCTGCAAGTACGAGGTCATGTCACTTAATATTTACTATTATTATTACTCATGTGTGCTATATTTACTGACATAAGTCTCAGTGATGATATTCTTGTCATGGTAATTTTTATGATACTAATAATACTTAATGTGAGGACTTTAATTTGCTTTTGCTCATTAACTGGAATTCTTACCCCTTTGGAGCGCTGCGACTTGGCCCAGAGATGGCATTGCTGTTTGCATGGGGTCTTGTGGACGTAGCTGGCTTTCATTTTTTCTCAGTTGCAAATGAACCAAAAATAACCAAAATTATGCTGTTAGATAGCCAGGAACAAATACTTCATGGTTCTTCCCTTCGCGTTGGCCATACGCTTTGGTATAAGTATGTAATTAATGTGAGAAAATTATTCACTTGAGCCATGCCACAAGTGCACTGGGAATAAGAAAAACGAGGGCCCTCTCAGCAGGGGTCAGCCCACTCCACCCCAACCCTCCTCACTGGGGTGTAGGGTCCCAGCCATCAGTGCAAGGGGGAGGAGGGGAGCAGATAAGTAAGGCCAGTCTTATCTATCATCCTGGGGTTTATAGCAGGTGTATTGGACCTTCTAAAATAATCCGGAAACTTTTTAATGTCTCTTTTTGCATTTTTGACAGCACATACGAATTCTAAGATGTCAAAAGCATATATTTTCATACTTGATTCATACCAGGCATGTCACAAACAGGCCCACGGTAACCCATGTGTATGCCTTGTATGAATCGAGTATGAAAATATAGGTTTTCAACACCTTAGAATTCATATTTGCTGTCAAAAATGCAAAAATGGACATCCTTAAAAATTTACCAGGTTATTTTAGAAAGTCCAATACACCACCTGCTATAAGCCCGAGGTGGGTAGATAAGGAATGGTCTTGCTTATCTCCCTCCCACTGTGGCCTAGTCAAACCCTTTCACTGCTGCAATTTACAGCTTTGCTACATTTTTATGGGTTCATCTTATTCCGATTTCTACTATGCAGTGTTATGGCATAGGTGTATACAGCTGTGATTATTTTGAGCAAAATTCGAGATGGCCAAGGGACATTTCGGCCCACTTGATTCGGAATGACCCCTATATTTCAAGGAATTTGGTTTTTTGACTGCCCTGAGGTTAAAAACAAATTTCAGACAAAATGAATGATGAGTTTATATGAATGACCTAAGGAACATGGAAATAACGCTGAATTCCCATGGACAAAATTCGTGTTGGGTAGTGTAAGTACAATACAACTGGCTATCAATCTGATTATTCTGCATACACATTACATGGTAAAAGTAATTGGTCGCAATCAGAAATCACAATTTTAAAAATAAATCCTGAAGCACTTTTACTGCAATGGAGGTGGATTCCAGGGAAAAGATGGTGACACAAGCAGTAGAGACAGGGACATCCAGAATTGCTGATTAGTTTTTCCGTTTTTGAACATGCTATTATTAGAGCATAGCCTACATTGCAGAAAATGAAAATTACCATGTTATGTGATAGCTTTTATCACATTATTTACTCAGTATACAGGGTGAAGGGAAACTCGTGGACAATCGCCAAGTAGAGTGATAGCACTCGCAAAATTAATATAGGGATATATGCAATTAGTTTTGGGCGGGGTAGCATAGTTAATGCTCCGTCAAAGTTTCGTGACGTCACGTCTGTTCCGCTAGCTTCAAGAAAGCAAAAGTCAGCTTGAGGGCCTCCAAACAATCCAGCCTTGGGCCCGTAACACATCATCCATGTGCAAAAGATGATCAAATCCCGTCAGAGTAAGAATCTGGGTACAACACCCGTGCACTTGTAGTTTTTGCCTAATTTTTACCATCCAGCCCTCTACACTTTAAAGGCGCTGTACGCATTAACTATGCAACGAAGCCAAAAACTATTGCATATCCCTATATTAGTTTTATGAGTACTATCAGTCTACCTGGCAATATTCCGCGAGTTTCCCTTCACCCTGTATATTTGGAAAATAAATGTTATGCAAAGCACCAACTTGCCAAAATTTGGCAAAAAATTAGGCGAAAGTGGAGAGGGAGAGAGAGCCGTGTACCGGGCAGCAGCATCGAAGCGACATCCGATGGTGAAGTGCGGAAGTAAGCGAGTAGCGACCAGGCCATGGTCGCGACCAAGCAGGTGGCGCCCAGAACAGTGGAATTGGAAATTCTGAGGAGATGCCAGAATCTGCGTTTTTGGTTTTTTTTTGTGTGTTTCACAAAGTTCCTGGTCACTTCTTCCAGAAAGTAAAAGTTTATTGCACATGTAGAAAACATGAGCAAAATTCAGAGACCACTCCCAATGCTGTAGGCCCTACTGTATAGATGGAGTTTCCATGACAGTCGGGTATTAATAATATAGATATGCGGAATTTGTTTAAATTATCTGGGCCTTTGGGAAAACACCGATTTCAAAAGAGGGGTTCCTCCCCACCCCCACCACCCCACCCCACCCTGTCCTTCACTGACACTAGCCACGGACAGACTTGTGAGCCATCATGACTGAGGAGGTGAGGAAGAGGGCGTCGAAGAGTTCCAGCCAGATGAGGAGGGTCTGGGTGGTGTGGAGGTGTGGAGGAGGCTGAGGACTCGGTTTTTCTCATACCCAGTGCACTTGTGACATGACTCACATGAATAATTTTCTCGCATTAATTACACCCTTATACCAAGGTGTATGGCCAACACGAAGGGAAGAACCATGTAGTATTTGTTTCCGGCTATCTAACAGCATAATTTGGGTTATTTTTGGTGCATTTGCAACTGAGAAAAAATGAAACCCAGATATGTCCATAAGACCCCATGCAAACATCTCTGGGCCAAGGGGTAAGAATTCCCGTTAACTAAGCGCAGTGAGTAAGTCGGACTTGTTGTTTCTTAGGTTGGGTTGCGTAAAATGGCAACCCTGATTATGTCATTAATCCTATATGAATAACATGGGATCAACCATGTTATCTGGTTATACCTTGTTTATGCAACCAGCACTTAGTGTGTAATTACCTACAATTCCTATAGGTAAGAACCAGGTAGTAAATGTTGGTTGCAGCTGTTTGAATAGGTTGATTACCGTGTGGTTGTCTGGCAGGGTTGGAAGAGTAATTTACAACAAAGGAACCCACAAGAGTGAAAGTTTAAATATTGTTATTATATAGTTGAGTTTAATTTTTTGAGCTCTTCTGAATAGTTTTTAATTGCATTTTCTTTGCCTTGCAGCTACTTGTCAGAAATTGATCGCATTGCAGGGCGTGACTACCTCCCAACAGAACAGGACATTCTGAGAGTCAGAGTGCCCACGACGGGTATCATAGAATACCCCTTTGACTTGGAAGAAATACGCTTTAGGTACCGGTAACTTGATTGCTTATATTGTCTCATAATCTAAGCTTAATGAAATAACCATGTGGGTGTGTAACCTTAAAAAAAGCATATAGCACATCGTACCAGAATACATTGGATTTGAGGGACAAATTAAGGTATTTAGGTGTGATTGGGCAGGTGCACCTCCAGAAAATTTTGTCGGCCCGGTTTTAAAGATCCAGATATTGAAGATGGATGTCCTTCATAGACCTGAAACAAACCATTATGGGGTTTGATTTTCCTTCCCATTAGTTTTATATTAACATTCAAACAACCCATACCCAGAATGGGTTTGTTGTTGCCTCAATAATGTCTGAGGTTTTTGCAGTGCTTGCAAGTGAGTGGGTAGTTTTACCTTGCATTGTGCAGGCAATGTTTGGGAATTCCACAGGACACCTAATCGACCTATTTTGATGAGACTGATCAGTGATAGTATTGGCACATAAACATAATTTGCGAATTTAAAAAAGAATCATTTCGTAAGAAATAGGACATGTTTTACTCGCCTAAGTGTTATGCTACCCAAATAACTTTTGTAAATAAGCAAGTGCTGGTGAGATATCTGCAGGTTCAGTTTACAGATGAAAGCAGTGGGGGATTAAAGATGAAGGGTGGGACTTGATTAACCTATAGTTGCCTGCGCTATTGGTGCCAAAATCTTGGATAGAAAACAAAATGAGAGATTTCGATGCTTAGGTTGTGACCGAAGTGTTCATTTCCAACAATAAGAAAATTTTGCCTGCTGATGGAAGGGACTTGTGTTTTAAGTGATGGGCAGGGCTATTGGATTTTCTTTGCATATCCAGAATTATGAATGATTTTTAAGGGAGGCATCTCCCATTATTAGCTTACATTAAAAGTTATTCATTAAAGCAGTTATAGCTCTTGCATTAAAATAACAATATCTAGATGTGATGAGCTTGTAATGATTTTATACACTGCATATTACTAGAGTTGCCTGTCATTGGTGTACTCAATCACATGGGTGAGATAGTTTGGGTTACACCAGGTAGATTTATTATTTTTATCAAGTGTTCCTTATGCTAAATGTTTTCCTTTGCAGGATGGTAGATGTTGGTGGGCAGCGGTCTGAGAGAAGGAAATGGATCCACTGCTTCGAAAATGTCACTTCCATAATTTTTCTTGTAGCACTGAGTGAATATGATCAAATTCTTTTTGAATCTGACAATGAGGTAAGCATCAAGCAGCAATATTCTAAAAGTGCTGAACTTGTATTTTATACAATTTGCAAGAGCTCTTGAAATTAAACATCAGTTAATATTCAGTGCAGTATTCTTTTGTGTGTTGAAGTGAATTGTGTCACTTCACCTTTGTATCTGAATGTTATTGGCTCCAGCAATATTGTTTCTAACAGGGAAAAAGTGGGCATAATATAGTTACAAATTAATGCTGGGGAAACCTTTGAAGTAGCTGTATCGGCAAGTTAGCTATGACATGTGCAGATCTGTCCCTCAGAAAAGAGCCATCTGCAAGTTTGTGTGAGAAAATGGCTACTTGGTAGAAAACTAGGCAATCATTAGTACAGTAGATAATGAAATGGTACAATGGCTGTACATGCTGTTTGTTTTATTCTTGTGGATTCTGCAATTATTGCAGTTTGGGGAACTAAATGTGGTTTTAAATTATGGAGCTCACCTTTTTCACCACCTTATGTTACTCCTGCATGTCTGAAGCAAAGCAACAGGCATATCATTGATCAAAACCATTATTCTTTTCTGTTATTGGCAAAAATTGGACATTAATTGTTGTGTTCTTCAAAATGTTACTTTCACGTGGTATTAAGGGACTTGAGATTCGCGTAGATCCCAAGTGTGTTTTCAAGGGACACATTTTGCAGAAAAATCACAATTGAGATTATGATGAATTCAGTAGTAAAGAATGCAGGGTGGTCCAGCAAGGAAGGTGCATGCAGAAATTTTGGTGGTTTCGCTGCTGTCCATTGTCTTTTCAGTGGCAAAATGAAGGCTAGTATTTCCAGATTGTGGCTAGTTTTGGCCATCTGCTACAGTTGTTGAAGCCCACAGACAATTTTAAGACTCAAACTATAAAGTTGGAACACAAGACTTACAGAACCTTTATAAATAGAGATGCCTTGCATGACCAAACCTGGGCATCCAAAAATATTACTTGTCCAACCTTCCTTTATGGTTTATAACAGTACTTCCCAATCTTTTTCGTTGGCGACCCCAAAAAATCGTTTCGTAAAATTTGCGACCCCTCAAATATTCACATTTTGATTCCCCAACATGAAACGACAGGTAAACAGTGAAGTGAAAGTCATTGATAACTATTGTCGAGTATATGAATTTTCTGCAACCTACCTTATAGGCATAATTTCTGCATATTTTCAAGAGAGAGAGAGAGAGTTGTTTTGTGAAAATAATTTGTTACCCTCCCTGACGACCCCAAATATTAAGTTTGCAACCCCAATGGTTTGGGAAGCTCTGGTTTATAAAGTCTTGTTTTGCAACCTTAAATATGGACTAAGATCTTACGGACCTCAGCAGAGCACTGCCACAAACTGACCTGAAAATGTGTTCCCAAATATTGTGAGGAGTATGAAGTTGAAAAGGCAGCTGAATTTCATCTCCATTTGCTTTAACCACATGATCTGAGGGGAAAGAATTGGGGGTACGTGGGTACTTACACCAAAATAATAATAATAATTTGAAGTTATCCAGGTAGTGCTTGACTACCCGTTAGAGTAGTAGAGAGAAGATCATGAATCTTATTATTTTCCTTACAACTTAGAGCCTTATTATTGTAATGCCAGTGCTGAAACGATTATGAAGGGCCTAAAATTATTCTTCATATTGGAAATTGGCTAAATAAGCAGAATTTTCTGAAATTGTGTACCTCACTTGTTGGACCACCCTACAAGTGGTATCAGTGGAATTTTGGCAGATTCCTGCATGAAAGCAATGCTTCTGTGCGTGTGTCCATCCTCCTTTTACAAACTTGGTCAGAGCACCCAAAAGCACATTATCCCACATACCACTATTCTGCCATCCCAAGGAGAAACCTAACTGCAAAACTAGTAAGGGTGAAGGTCACGTGCATGCCCTGCAGTAATACTCTCTGACTCAGGAGGGATTAGTGCAGGACATGTATGTGACTTTCACCCTTACAAGTTTTGCAGTTCAGGTGTTTCTCATTGGGATGGCAGTATCACAATCATGGTGACCAATATGAATGACAAACATGGTGTATTTAGACTTAACTATAAGAAATGCTAGAACAATAACGTAGGCCTTTTGAATGGTATTGGTAACAATGCCAAAAGTTTGAGTTGTGTCTCATGTATCTCATTCTTCATTTCAGAACCGAATGGAAGAGAGTAAAGCACTCTTTAAGACCATAATTACATATCCATGGTTCCAACACAGCTCGGTTATTTTATTCCTGAACAAGAAGGACTTGCTTGAAGAGAAAATAATGTATTCACATTTAGTGGATTACTTCCCTGAATATGATGGTGAGGACATCATTTTGACTTTGTGTTGAGATCGGAGGGAACAAGCTGTATTCCTAATGGAATAGCATTGCATATGGCCATTTTGTTGCTAAATTTTGTAAACTGCTTTGAGATATGAGCAAATAAATTTTCATTTTAAAACTTTTTAAAAGGTTCTTTATGGTTGAGAAAGTATGTTAATACATGTGTTGCAACAAAAGTCATTCCATGCATTTGTAAAATTCAAGCAGCCGAGCATATACCATGATTAACCTTGTATCGCCTTTTGGTTCTGCCCGAGTTCCATCTGATGCGATATACAAGATGATGCAAATGTAGCAAAATGTGTCTGGAAACAAATGTGGAATTCCCACCAGCATCCTAAACAATATGTAGCTTGAGAATAATATTTTAAAATGTTCTCCATCATTGATCTTACCTTATTAGAGGTATTCAAACACCTGGGGTGGAATTTTCGTCCCACTGCTAGTTGCTGCTAACTTAGCAGTGACTAGCTTAAGTTAGCAGCAACTAGCAGTGGGACGAAAATCCCACCCCTGCCTTATTATGGACCTGATCTTATGAGGCAGGATGAACAGTTGAGAGTATTTTTGTGTTTTCTCCATGTTTTGCATTGTTAGGGTGATGGATGTTCCTCTTTGGTTTCCTGGCATTCTTTGCCACATTAACTCTATTGGAGATACCAAACAACATGCTGTTAATTATTCAAAAAAAAAGGGCTATATCAACCTGACAACCTTTTAAAACTTAAATACTTGAGCTATGAAAATAATTAATTTTTTACCTTGTCACAAAAAATACTTGGAGAGGAAAGTTAGGACTTTCACAAGCCATGAAGGGCATGTACATTGTGATTTCAAGAAGGCTTGCCTGGAAGCAATTATAAAAGAACTGTTGAAAGAGATGGCTCTAGGAATATCTTACCTGTTTTGCTGGATAAAACTGATGTACAAACTGTGAAATATCTTGTAGAATAATTCACATACATTTCCAGTGTTTAGGTTAAGTTGGACATAACATAATATGTATTGTTTTAAAATATGGACAGTGTATATGATACCAATGTTCTGATTCCATTGCAGGTCCACAAAGAGATGCAATAGCAGCGAGGGAATTTATTCTGCGAATGTTTGTAGAACTAAATCCTGACAGTGAGAAGATAATTTATTCTCACTTCACATGTGCTACAGGTAAATTATTAAGTAATTTAGCCTGTTGAAAAGTGTGGCTGATGTGGTATTGATTGCCCTTAGTACATTTTGAAATTGAATATGTCTTGAATATTTCATTGCCGCATCAACACATATTAACTGCATTCCATTGAGTTTTCATTCTTCTGGTCTTATTGCATGCTGCTTCTTGCATACAGAATGATGGGTTGAAATATGTATTTTCTACTGTTTCTTCAAATTATATTCAAATAATTAATTCTGTCATATGTACAGTACTGGAAAAAACTGCCCTGTGCCCCCACATACAATGCCAATACAGGTGCAGGTAGAAGCATGGGGTTTGGCTTGCAGGAGTACAAGGCAGTTTTTTCCAGCAATGTACAATGGAATCTCAATAAGACCAGCAGCAAAGGGATCACTAAAAATTAGACAATGGATCATGACCATGGTACAGATTTTTTTCCGTCAGCATTACCTTTTGTTATGCCATTGTGGTTGTGGTGTACTATTGGTGCGGAAATGGTATGGACACTTGGCAACAAGTGTCAGTACCATTTCCACACAGATAGTACATTGAATATTAGTTAGCAATATTGATATCTAATTTTCCACCGAGTCTGAGAATTTCATAATATACGGCTTTCTTTATCACATAAAATTCTGTGCATCTGTCCTGAAGAGAATTAATTTGGGTAATAACTGCTGCATGCAATTTTTTTCATTTCAGACACGGAAAATATAAGGTTTGTGTTTGCGGCAGTGAAGGACACAATTCTACAATTGAACCTCAAAGAGTACAACTTGGTGTAAACAACATGGTGTCAAACCCAACATTGCTGTAAATGAACTGTACAAACGGTGGAACAGCCCACGTGTGGATGTGCAGTGGCAGGTGATCCTGTGCAATGTGTGCTTGCGAGTACTTGATGGAGTTGTGTGCCAGACTAGCGACGGCACAAACAAGTGGACCGCGGGTGAGCGGGCCACAAAAAGAAAGTTAAGGACAAAGAAGCGTCATGGTAAAGTGGACCATTGATGCTGCACAAGCAGAGCAGGTGTGTGCGGCATTCCTTTGGATCGCAGCGGACACATGGAATCCAGCTGCGGAACAAGGCATCTCTCCTGCGCTTGGCCATCAATCAAGTCGGCACACCAAAGTTGGGAAGCAAAGCAAAGCCTCTCTGCTGCACTCGACTTCCAGTAGGATTTTAGAAGATTTTTTTTTTTGTCAGCACTTTTTTTCCCTCCCATGGCCCACCTGCGTTTTACATGGCCCCTCGAGTTGCTTGTATAATTGTTTTTTGTAACCGCAACAGTTGCTTATCAAACCATATGCCCTGCCTCCTTATCAGTGATGAAATAGTAGTTCCTGGTACTAGGTGACAGCTTTTTAAAAAAATTATTGTAATAATTATTTTTATTATTATTATTTGGAGACTGAACCCCCAACTCAGAACAAATCTGAATTCTTTCTATCAGTGTAGATTCTAAACAAAACTGAGCGGTAGAGTGCCAGTAGTGACGTGTTTGTTTTGACCCGAGTAGATGAGAGCCAGCTTGCTTTCACACCTTGTGCCAGATGTCCTAGGATGCCATACAGAAACTTTCCCCTTTTTAAAAGTCTGTTTTCTCTTTTTCAAACAACAAAACTGAAATGCTGGAATGGAGTGGCGGTGTTGTAACTGCGAACCAGTAATCGAAAGAACCAGGGGCCCTAGAAGATGACAGAATTTTCACTCATGGCCCTGAGATGGAATGGCCAAAATTCCTGGCAGGGTCAAACAAGCAAAAGGGGTGGGTGGGTTGGGGGGCGATAAGCTGGCAAATTTTTTCCCTTCTCTCTTGAAATGAATGTAGTTAGCAGTGAAGAACGTGACAACTGGCCACGTTGAAAACGTTGCCACAGCTAGTCATCAAACTGTTGGNGAGTGAATGTTTAGGGCCTACACGTATCGACCGGGAGAACAGGATATTTCTGTTTCCTCAGGGGACAGTACCTTGTGAACATGTCGTTCGACTAGGCTTGTCGAGGCTGTGCTCAGTGTGCGATTCTTCACCTAGGGTTGCAGATGGTGTAATGGGGGACATGGGGTGGGGGGAAGGGGGGGACCTATCATGTATCAATTCCATTTCAAGGGGCTCCAAATATGCCCACCCAGGTGAGCAATTTGTTTTGTTACGGACACGAGTTTTAAGTTTGAAAACCACAGTTCAAAATTAGACTTGGAAGGAAGTTTTAAAAATAACTTCACAAATATGAGAGGGCGGTTAGTGACCAGCCTGATTGGAATAATTAGTTTGGTTTTGGTAACTTTCAGTTACTGATTGCTGCCAGTTGTGGCAGGCACAGCTGCTGTGTGTGGAGGGGCAGGGACAAGTGTGTTGATTATACGGTGCTTCAGATCCTTGTTGTCTCCTCTGCATCAAGAGCTCGTTGCTTGTCGGATGGCAGCCATGATGGCCAGGTGGTTACTTATAATAATCGTGTCTCGAGGCCCTCGAGCATGCCATGAAAAAGGTGCCACTGATTTTGGCCTTTTCATAATGCCAACTTCTTTTGTACATAACCAAGTTGAGAATGGGCGGGTCCAAAGGCAAAATATAAAAAAAATATATATAAAAATACAGAAGCACTGTTGCATCATGTTTCACTATTAGAGTTGTGTGAAGATGACCACAACTATCTGTGCAGTGATTTTTACTGTATAATTTCAATGGATTTTATAATGAGTGGCTGCAACTTGGTATAAATGGGTAGAATGGGGGCTGGGGGTAGGGAAAGGGAGGGGGGGAGGGGGGAACTACACGCCTTCTTTTACAAGTTGACTGTTTGTAATCCACTTTACAGCGAGCTCCCAATTGCAAACATTAAACTGCAATTCCTTTGTAACTGTGACAGCAGTGTACCTATTTAGCTGCAAGTAAAATTGTTTAGGAAATTGAAGAGAATGGATGACTTTTCATTTCTTCCATATTCATTCATATTTCTTGAATGCCATGAGGAGGCTCTCTTGTGCCAAGGAATAGTTTCAAAAAGTGGCAGTACAGCGGGAAATGGCAATGGTTTAACCAGCTGTGCCTTTGGATCCAAATTGGCAAAATGCAATGGAAAGATCAGGTGACTGAAGCACACCCTAAAACCTGCTGTTCAGTTCAAGGGTTTCTAATGCATAGAGCAGTTAGTTATCAGTTGCATTGTTGTTCAGAAATTATGCTTGATGAACCACCAAGCGGTAGTTTCATTTCTTGCTGTTCTATACTCTGGTGCAATTTTTCTTCTTCTGAAATTAGCTTTGCAGCCAACTTAGAAGCAATTTGGGAAAATCACACGGCAACTGCTTGTACAGTGGGTTTTAGGCAGCTTGTCACTTAACATGTGATAGTGGGCACATCTGGCTCGTTAAAATTTTGACCTGGACCCCGGTGTAGATATGCAACTTGTGATTGCATATATATAATTTTATGTTGGAGATGCTATGTTTTCTGTTGTGCATTTTTCCAAGGCAGTTGGACAGGGAGGGTGCTTGTGCTACATAGGTTGGAGGGTTGATATGATTTTGTTGAGACAGTCTTCTTTCAGGAACTATTCTGTAAAGAAACTTGTCATTCCATAACCTAAATAATAATGGTGTGTAAGAGGTGACATGACATTCACCATGAGCATAATCTTTTGAATATGGCAGAACCAGTGCATAAATTTACTGATATGAGAGTGCTGGAAATCGTATGCTGAAAACTCCCACCAGGAGCCATGAAATGCCTGCCTCCCGGCGGTAACATTCTGGCAGCAGTGTCTGTAGTTGGGAACAGGTCAGATATTTGGATATAAAATGTGGGTGATATTATGGGATGATGGCAAGACGTAATGATTTAGAAAAAGTGAAAAAAAAGGGAAACAAGGGGGAAAAAGACATTTGTAACCATGGAAGTGGTCAGTTTGCTCAAATTTGTGGTGACAATACATGAATGCGCCCTATTATACCCAGTTTAAATGTGTACAAGTCACACACATCAGTTCTGCTTGTGAGAATCCAGGCAATTTGATTGGGAAACAATTTATTTTCTTTGATTTTCAACTAAGGGGTTTTAGAAGTGTTATCCCCCGGACCAAGTGTTAATTTTTTGAAATTATCAGTGCTGTTATCTTCTTTGTATGGCTAAATGGTGTAAACAGGAAGAGAGAGAAACTTTTGAATGATCATGTGAGAAACTGGCATGCTTTGAATCCAGGACCATTGTAAATAACGGTTTTGTCAAAATGTAGGCTGGTGTGTTCTGCTTGTGCTAGAAGAAATGAAACCGCAAACTGGACTCTTTTTTGCGAAAAAAAATAATTCCGATTGTGTAAAAGAAAATTGTATCGAAGGTCAACATGGTTGCCACAAGTGAGAAGTCTAAGCCACTTCCTCAGAAAGAAAGAGCATGCAGTACAACTCGGTTATGTCGACAAGTATATGCAGGTGAATGTGTTGTTAATGTGGCTTTCATTCTGGGACCAAACTCCCCCTACTTGCTGCGGCAAATGCCGCATCAGAGGTTGATATAATCGAGTTGTATCGACCCTGAAAGAGTGTCATTGCTCTGACTCGTCTTCCTTATAACACTAAATCTTTTTGATTTTTTTAAAACCCCCTTCCCCTCACGCGGCACCCAACTCTACAAGAAGCAAATCAAATGTTGACGATCTGGGTTGCATGCAATAGGCCCAAGGCACTAAGTTGCATGATTGGCATGACCAGACCAAAGGTGCATTGGGACCTTATTGAGACATGAAAAGGAGCGACCAAAAAATGCAAATTGAAATGTGGTGCTGCGTGCAAGCACGTGGAGTGGTACTTTTTGTCGTACCGGAAGCACGTGCGTGCGCACGGATTACGAGAGGGTGCTCACGATTTTTCTTGGGAGAAACGCAAAACTGTGTTTGCAGTGACAATACAGATGTAACCTTGTGAACGTACAATTAATTGCTTTTACCATTCCCCCTCGGTCTTGCACAATTTCCCTTCTTGCATTAAGTGTTTGCCACGACAAAAAGTACTTTATCCTCTAACACTTGATCCAGGCGTTTGTATGTAGGTACAAGTCCTGCTTTTAGTACCAATTATGCGTGTGAATAATGTCAATGTTTTCAAACGATTATGAACGCATGTGTAAAAGAATGTTACTGCGACTTTTACAAAGTTTTACTAAATCCATGTGTTGACACGGGTATGATTGCCTTGACATGTGTGCACAAGCAGTAGCAGTGCTACCGCTCGGTTTTCATGGGAAGACCCTCCTTTTTCTGCCAGCTCCAAACCATTCAGCTTCATGAAAAGCTGGATGGTGTCAATGTGAATGGGTGTAATATTTTGCAATTGTAGAGTGAGAGCAAGAAACTGCCAAACATGAGTTTATTATACCAAATAATTCCCCATAGTTCCAACTCTAGGGATAGTATTCATGACTTAATGACAACAGCATGATAATCTCGATTGTGGCCAGAGCTTCTCATCTTTTCATGGAATGTGTTTTTTTTCCAGCATTTTTTGAAGTCAACTTTTTGGACATGTATAAAATATACTGTATTATACTGGTATGTGCTTTTCCTTTTGTGGTTGTCATTTGTTAATTTGTAGCAAGTGAGGGAGGGAGTAGTTCCCAATATGATTACTTTTGTACAATGCTGTATGCCCACTACACACACGTGCAAGTGAGCCTGCATTGGTTTTCCGGATCTTGAATGATACTCATTTCAGGTCATCAGCTGATTATTCCAGGTGCAGTATGTTAGATATTCAACACGTACTGTATAGTCTATCTACTTAATCTTGCAACTCCATACCATATACTTGCCAGTAAACGTTGTGGTTGATGTAGTACATCTTGTACCACGTTGCATGTCAACATAACTTAATGGAATACTAGCAGTTGTAAGATGGATATGAGACAATAGTAAATGGTGGCTATAAAATACATGGTTGGAAAGACGTTACTCAGCCCTGTTGAGCTGTCTCATTATAGTTTCATGTAATTAAATGCCGATGTTTAAAATCGTTACATCATTTGACCTTTGACCTCTTTTTTATTCTAAAACTTATTTTCAATGTGCATAAAAATATGCACCCAGAAAGCTGACAACTTGGTTTTTATTTTGAGGCACTAATAAAGTATGGATGTCCTCCTATGCATTGCTGAGAAAATAATACAGTTGGGTAAGTTAATACAAAATCACTCACAACATATCCTTTGACCTGCAGCATTCTTAAATTTCAGTGGGATTTTGCACAGAATATGACATGGATGTGTAAGGATTTTACCAAAATAATATTACTGCTGTCAGTACATGCCGGCATGAGGTCACTGAAGACTTGGGACTCATTTTGTTCAGGTAAAATATTCAGTGACCTCATCCTGTGCCTGAGGCTGGCTGTTATTTATTATTATTACATATTTATATATTATATATTATTATTAGTAATACTGTACTTGGTACTCTGTGCAAAATTACTTTGAAATCTGAGGATGTAGAACAGTTAAAGGGTTGGTTAAAGGTTAAAGGGTTGTAAGGGATTTTGCATGAACTGGATTATTTTTCCAGCAATGCATGCTAGGATCAGCCATAATTTATTAGTAGCTCAAAATCATAGCCAAGATGTTGGCTTTCTGCAGGCATATGTTATGAATGACATCAAAGGACGTAATAAATTTCAACATTGGTATTTAATTACATCAAACTACAACGAGGTAGCACAGGGTTGATTAGGTCCTTTTAGTTATTGCATATTTGGCCTGAATTTTTATTTTTGTGAAACTTTTTATGCCCTGATCCAGGTGCTCAATATTCTCAGGTGGGGCACTTGGATCGGGGAGCAAAACTCTAGTAGACTCAAATGACAACTTCCGGTCGTTTGCCATAACTAAATATGATAGATCCAGATTGGAACACACTGTGTATCATCAGTATGCAAGCATAACACACTAATTAATTATTAGTGGTACTCAAAACCGTCAAAATAGTAGCCTACTTAAGGTGCTCATTAGAAAAAAGTGCAGCTTCTACTTACAATTTAGTCCAGAAATCCCATAGGTAAGATGGCTCTGCCCAAATAGCATGATCTTATCACGATTTGGGTATTTTCAAAGGCTGGAAGGCTGGCTTTCCACTCAGGTAGTGATTAATGAAGTTATTTGGTGGGTTCTCCCATGTGAGACTGCCATCTTGCATTGCTTGGCGAGATGTGCTACTGTTTTGCCTTTGTGTCAGAGGAACTGCATGCTTAGGTGGCAAACACCGTTTTGTCAACATGTTGACATGGTGGTGGAATTTGTATGCTATCTTTATGGCAGTTTGTAAGGAAAGGGTGGTTATGAGGAAAAAATATCTTAGGCATGACACGAGATAACTGAAACATTTCGAGGCTGGCATATTTTCATGGCCATGTGAGTGGGCTAGAATAATGCTCTTAGATGATTTTATCAGGTGAATTGGAAAGTTTTAATGGAATACATTACATTGAAATGAATACTGTTGGTCTGGTGGTAAACTGCTTAGATGTTAATGCTGAATGTCAAATTATTATTACATAAAGAAGGCCCTTCAGAGGAGATTTTGCTTGATCACAAGTATTGTCAATTTGAAGGTAGGAAATTAATGAGTGGATTAAAAAATCAAGACCTCCTTCGACCAATCAAAGTTCTGACACAACAAAATGCACAATATTGCCGTAAGGGACCTGCATAATATTTACAAGTATATTTTTTGTCAAGCTGGAAAAAATATACCGTACTTGTAAATATTATGCAGGTCCCTTACGGCAATATTGTGCATTTTGTTGTGTCAGAACTTTGATTTCTACTGTATTTGCCATATGCTAAGGGCTAATTCCATGCAAAAGTATACATCAGGGTCAGATTTTAAAATAAATAATTTCTATGATATTAAGATATTTTCTGAAAGCTGAGATTGTGTATTTTTTATTTTTCAACAGATATTAGAGAATTTTCGCATACATTCAAGTTAACAACACTGTTTATTTCAAATATGGCGGGTGTGCAAATTTTTTTGTTCTAAGTCTCCATAAAAATCTTCATAATTCAACAAGTAAGCTAGTGTTTTTCATGCAGTAAACTGTGATTTCTATATCATAAGAACTGGATACTATATATTTATCTTTCCATTAGCATCTTTTCCATTAGCAAGTTTAAATACCATCTTTGCGTGTCGTGTAAGTGACAGTTTTTAGACCTTTTTTAAATTTTTAGCTATAGTACCAAAATCTAAAAGTGGATATTAATTACCTTCTCACTACACAGTAGGACCCTTGAAATAATAGTAATAATTTTGAGGTAATTTTTGCCTGAACATTATTATGGCCATTTAATTCTTGTCGTGTAAGTCACACTTCGGCTTGGATGCCACTGTCACTATTGTTTCCCGGCTGTTAAAATGCCACTTACAGTAGTGGAATGGAAGAAAAAGCAAATGTCATAGTTACAGCAAGAAGAGAAGTAATAAAGAGCTGTCCTAGATAAGTGCATTGGAAAGGCAAAAATACAGGTGTAATTTTTAAAAAAATTGTGACTTTTAGTGAGAGAGACGCTTTGAAGATCAAATGTAGAGTTTGAGAAGCCATCAATGCCAGACAGTTTGATCCAAAAGCAGCTGGAGAATTTGCAGAAGTTGCCCATAGAGTTTATCCAAATATTAATATTATATTCATGGAATCAAAGGACATTGAATGAAGAATAGCTACGCTTGATGAAATGTGAACTCCTACTGTAAAATGTGTAATTTATTATCCTGACTAAGAAAATCTCATTATTTCAGTACACTTGGACCATTTCCAATGCTTCCATTCTTGCATTTTATATTGTTTATTTTTTCCTGACTTGACTGCAAATGTAATGGACAGAACTCACTACATGCTTTGTTGGGCAAGTTATACCAATTTATAGACCATTTTATACACACATATAGACTACATACATTGTAGTAACCTATACACATTCCGCCTGCACGGCATTATATCCCATGACAGGGTGGCCAGCGATGACCATCAGGTATCACACCTGGCCATCTCACATGGCCATACAATGAATCCACTGCTATAGCTCAGGTACACACATTATACATGTTCAAATGTTAATTATAAGAATTGTTGCCCTGCACATTCTCATCTAGGCCTATCATTTAAATGTTTTAATAAAATAATATGTAATAAGAGAGATTACTTTGTTTCCGTCCTAAAAATCTAAAATTATTCTCATAAATCTCATTAGAAAGCAATGAGGACAAAAGTGTCGTGTAAGTCACGTTTCGAGTGTCGTGTAAGTCACAAAAGAAAAAATTTATTTCTTGTAAAATTAATAACATAACACCCAGTTCACATAATAATATTTTAATTTGGGTCTTTGAAAATATCTTCCCTACAATAACACTAACATTTAAGTCATAACTGTGAAGAATTTTACATTCATATCTGAAGCCTCCGTTACCAGTGGCTTTCTTGTCGTGTAAGTCACTCATTCCTTTATAATTATATTTATATAACTCAAATGAAATGTGCAACTGTTAAAATCAAGACATTAATTAACACTTAGATACAAAGTGCATATTTAGGTTTAAACACCCTTTCCTTAAATGCTACGTTTGTGGTTTAAAAATTTAAAAGTTAGGCATAAACTGAGTGTCATGTCATGTAAGTCACGCGTGGAATTAGCCTAAGGCAATATAAAATAAGTACAGCTGCATGTTGACAATGCAGTGTCAAAGAAATTCTTGTCTATGAGGCACCGACTCAATGAAGCCCAGTGTTTGGTCTTCTAAAAAGATGTGACCAAAAAAATAAATTCTCGTCGGAAGAGTCAGTGCAGCTGCAATAGACCTCATAGTGATGTCAGATCACAATCACTTGTCATCAGTGACATTTCTTGCACGAATGTCAGGAGACTCATCATCAGATGTAGTAGGGCCATTTAGTTCTGCCTTCTTATTAGCACTCTTCTCTTCTGACTTTCCAAATACGACCTTCCAATCATCCAATCTTCCTGGAACTTCACCTTTCTTTTCCCTTCCTAAAATGGGCTGCAATGGAGACAACACTTGACAAGTTATCAAATGCTCAGAAGTTTGACTCTGATTCTGTTACGCTCCACCTGTTCTGATATTGAACTGCAAATACCACCCCTTTTTTCCTGACTCATGGTTGTACTTGTCGTTTATTCAAATTGGCTCAGAACACTGCAATGTTAGATCAGGTGGAACATGCCATAACATTAACCTATGTGGTAGAAGTGCTAGGTGCACATGCCTTGTTTTTCGGGCGACGTCCTGATTCCCTCTCTCCACCACCACCACACTGATGGCGAAAGTCCTCGTAACTCAGTAAATACCTGTAATACCAAAATATATTGTCAATTCAAATATTCTGACCCGCCATCCATCAAATTTCCAGGAAACAGAAAACATCACCTTTTATAAGCCAACTTGACCTGATTTGCAACGGAGATTGATGGTTGGCTAATATCCATTTCATCGGCTACCTGTACCCACTGAGTGTGGCTGGTGACCTTGTTGTAGCCACCGAGCTTTTTGACTACCTGAAATGGTAGATCACTGAAGTTACTTGGACACACTGACATTTGGAAATTGCCCTCACCTTAAAGAGCTTGTAGAGCTCAATATCATTACCACTTATAGTCGGAAGTTTCTTGATAGGTGTCTCCCTACTTTCCAAGAATTCCTCAAGTTGCTTGTCAAATTGATCCTTCTCTGCCTGCGCCTTAAGAACGATTATAAAATATTACACACTTCTTAAAAGCTTGTAAATATGAACAGCTTTGCTGAACACCTCAGTTTTTCTGAATAGCAAAGAAGAAGTGCATCTCAAATGAACTCAATTTCAAATAAATGGGTAAATTTTATTAAATCCCTGTAGACAAGTCTCTTCTGCAGATTATTACACCAGAAAGTAATACCATGTCTGCCACAAGAGACCATATTTGTGTAATACAGGTTGTGGTGCAAACTGAACCCCTTTGTCTCTTCCCTTCCATTTAATGCTGTCTCCATGAATATTGCCCATATTTTTTGGGGCCCTTTCCGGATGTGCCTGTATTCCACTGGTTACACTTGATTAGGCATATTCTTAGCCAATCAATGCAGAAACACACACACAGGTTGAGTTTTTCTAGGTGGATTACCTAGAAAAAGTCAACCTTACTGCTCTGTGCAGATGCATCATTTATCGAAAGTGTGGCAGCTTATAAGGTCCCAGCGAGAAATCAATTTGCTGTTGTGTACCATTCTCTTGTTTTGGTATGTTATGACACTGACCAAGGTGGAGAAGAATCAGTATGCTGCAAGTTTCTCACAAGGAGAAATTACATAATGCATTTTGAATATTGTCAGCCTATTTCTAGAAGGGGGAGAAAATTTTCTCTTGCATTTTTCATTACATAAAACATTAATTATACCATGAAGTGATGGGATGTGTGAGTGTAACAGAGCCAAGGCACACACAGCTGAGCTATGGAAAGTGAGTCTTATGCTGCTTCATAACATCAAGGGATAAATTTAGCTCCTTCCATTGCTTATTCCCTGCTGGAAGTGTACACTGGAGTCGGGGGCGAAGTGATTACCCCCTAAAGTTTTGGCCACTTTATCCTGGTCTTGAAGCAACCCTTCTCACAAGCCCCACGTTGAGCAGGTGTGTGTGTGTGTGAAGGGTTGCTTCAAGACTAGGATAAAGTGGCCAAAACAATTTGAGACCCATAGTACCTAACACAAATACTACAAATGTCAAATTTATTGTGCTACAGGCCAACTGGAATAACTTTGTGGTGTATATTATTATTATTATTATTATTATTATTATTATTATTATTATTATTATTATTATTATTATATCCACCAAACCTTGCATCAGAGAATTATTTACTACGTATTACTCAGTGAAATTTTTTGGCATTCCCACCCTTCCACTAATTTTATTTAAATGACTTATGATAAAATTCATTATTATAAAATAGTTCCATGTCATGTGAGGATTATGAACCTAGCTGGGCAATTTAATTGTAGGGAACACCATGATCCTGATTGTTGTTTTCCACAGGGTATGCCAGATATTATGTTGAAAGGTTTTGCTGCAATGTGATAGGCTTGATGGTGTGCATGCATGTATGGGTGGAAGTTTGTGGTGCAGCTGAACCATGCACTGCCAATCAGTTACCAGATGGATTGATCCAGCAATTTCTAGGTTCCAAATTCTCGCAAAATCCATCATGAAAGTTCCAGCCAAATCCATCGGTTACTATAGTATGATAGTTGTAGCAAAACACGTCAATTTCTAGGTTCCAAATCTTATTACAATCTCTCATTCTAGACATGATGGCCTGACAGATCCACCATGGTATGGTGCCAGAAACCATCAAGCTTGTTTCAAAACCATTGGAGGTGGGATCTATCATGTTACCCATATAAATAAGTAACGAATGCAAGGCAGTCTGGTGCAAGAGGATTTTGCAAAGCCATATGGGTCTTGTTATTCTCACACCAGAGACGCACAACTGCCCATACTTATAATTCTATGAAACAATCACAGGGGTAATCACTTCGGTACTCCGGTGTACACCTGGGAGTGGTACTCCCTGGTACTCCTCAGGCACCTCACTCTTTATTACTCCGTAGTACTCCTTGAATTTGGTACTCCAGTGTACACTTTTCAGTCGAGTGATTACCCCCTTGACCTAGGCCTGGCATTTCCCCACCCCCAATTCGTTCCAGAAGTGTGCCAAGTCCGAACGACTGAGTGTACCAACTGTATGTGTTCAGTTCTTGCGAATATTTCCTTACCATCGCTCCTGCAGAAAAGACGAACCAATGGAGACTGGACCGACGCTAGGTTATCTCAATAAGGATCAAGAGCAACCATGCCACAGCCCCACAAGCCCCAATGGCGGTTATGGCTGACGTCACTTCCTAATATAAGCAACTAATACGTTTTGTAACGGCTAAAAGCATGGCTAAAAGTAACCATGCGAGTTGATTCTATGACTCTTCCACCACGCTCTCATGGCGCTACCTGCGATTATTATTATTATGGTTGTTGTTGTTATTATTATTAATAACTCCGCCCCCCCCACACCCCCCCGTGGGGCTGCGCCCCACGTGCGCGCCTTCGGCGCGGTGCCCGTGTCCCGCCTAATCCATCCGGTTACAGAAATCCATCCGTTTACAGAACCCGTGACGTCACGGTCCACAAAGGTATGACGGTATGAGAATGCGCCCTAGCTGACGTATATGCTGAAAAAAGGAAAAGTGGGGTGGGGGCCAGGGGGAGGAGGTGTAACCATATGTGAGCTGAGAGGTCTCCGGAGATGAGGGTGAATGGGCCATTGTTCTTTCCCGGCTTAACGACAAACAGATGTTCCTTGTGGAGTGGGCAAAAGTCGACTTTTTGCCATCTCGAAAACGGCTGGGAATTTTGGCAATTTGAGGACTTTTGGACAATGTATATCGACCGCAAGGAATCCTACGGAATTTCGACCACAGCTCTACGACCTCGGGAAGTGCGAAATCTTTTCCATCCTATATCCTATATCCTATATCCTCCACGTTTAGGGGCTTTATATATACTTGATATCCATTATTATTATTATTATTATTATTATTATTATTATTATTATTATTATTATTATTATTATTATTATTATTATTATTAAGTGTAGTAGTTAATGTTAAAAGCTTCTACACCAGATTTTGTAATTAACTGGTTAATCACTTTCTGGAGCACACCATTGTTTTCAGTGACCGATCAGCAGATATTTTATTGATTTAATAATCAATTAATTACTAAAGTTGAAACAGGATATAACAGTCTTCAAGGGACCATGGAAATCAGTCTGTTATAACCCATGTCTGTTATAGCCGAATAAAAAATCCATATATGGAAGTTTGCCGGGACCGGACTTTCGAGTCTGTCATAAGCGAAACTGCGAAAGTCTGTTATAGCCGAGGCTGTTGTATCCGGATTCAACTGTAGTTAGTTAATTTCTGGTGCCTTTTGCTTGGTGACCAGTATCTCCATCTCAGTTCATCATTTTCACTAGTGACTAACACCTTATTAACCCTGGAACCGTGATGTGCCTGAAAGTTACTTTAAACGTGCCACGGGGTCTTTTAGGACCCCATGCGATATTTTAATTTTTATTCAAGCAAGATTCCTTCTTCTGCCGCTTCGGAAAATGTCGCTGGCGGTTGACTCGATATACGAGGGGGAATCAAATGAAAACGATAATTATTTTTTTTACAATTGTTCTACTATAATAATGATTGTGACAACTACACTATTTTTCCACATAGTCCCCTTGGCGTTCAATGCAAGTGCGCCACGTGGTAGGACGCACCTCAATACCGCGGGAAAAAAATTCTTTCGATTGAGCTCGTAGCCAGTTGTGCACCGCCACTTCCA
>KZ539405.1:6259-23164 GCA_000934665.2 Catajapyx aquilonaris
CCCCCCCCCCCATTTCGTAGATCCGGCACTGCAGGGGGATGGGTACTGTTAAAATGTATATAACATTTATGTAATAGTAGGGTAACAAATTGACATTTAAAATAGAACAGCGGAATTTTAAAATATGCACTCAATTTTTATGGCAAGAGTTCATGCAGCATTCTACTTAATTTCTTTCAATACTTGAGCAACATTAACATTCATGCTGATAGTCCTAGTTATGAAAGAAGGAATTGGACTTTACATTCAAAATTTCCACTACTCCTGTTATTTTTCTGGCTCTTCATCTTAGACTTTGGTGAAATTCATTTCCTGAGTGTGCAGTCCTTGGTGGCAAGTGCTCTGGAGGCATACAAGGAAGAGCAGCATTTACTGACTCCTGGACAGCTGTCTGTGATAGAAGTGGAGTCCAACATAGAGGAAGAGGAAGAGGTAGAGGCAGATGCAGAGGCAGAGGCAGAAGAAGAAAATATTGAAGAGAATGCAGAAGTGATAGCCAATGAAGCTGTAGAGCCTTCTGAGGAAGTGCCCCCTGAAGTAAAATTGGAGGAAGAAGAGGCTGAGGAAGTGCTTCCACAGTTGCCAGCTGACACTGATGGAGATACCAGGATGGTTGAACGTACCAAGGCACAGCATGCCAAGGGTAAATGTATTGTACTGTACTGTCAAGCATTATTTGAAATAGGAAGATGGCATGTAGTAGTGGTCAGAATATTGGAGACATCCAGGTTTTTCCTGCTGCACCCAACACACCCAAAGCTCTAATCTCACCCACTTCAAATTAGCACCCTTTATGAACCTTCCTGACCAAGCTTATACCAAATCCACCCTCACTAGCTCATTCACACTATGGATTTGCCTAGTTTTGGCCCATCTGTATAAATGAAATGTCAAGAAAAATATCCAATTTTATCATTATCATATCCATAATGTGTAATCAGAGGTAATCACTGCCTTAATTTAATATGACTGGGCCTTAGTGACAAATTATGCATTTCCATTGCTGGCCACAGTTTACATTCCTGACTTATGACATATGGTTGGTGGTAAGAGCCTTAAAGGTAATACTAGGAGAGTAAATGGTGGCATCTGCTTCAAAAGCAGGGCGAAGGGTCAGTTATTCTGACAAAACTGTAACAAGTTCACTATGATTAACCCAATATTTGACTGGATTTACCTAGATGCCACCTCTTAAACACACAAAATTCACCCATCTGTCCAACCACTCGGCCAGAGATATAGCTCATCTATTTTGTTTGAAAGAAACATGTTCGTTAAGTTATTAATAATCAAATGCACGTAATTTTGATTACATTCAGTAACCCTCCCTTTTCCAGAGGTATCAGAGGAGGTTTCATCTGACATTGTCCTCGAGATAGAACATGTCCCAGGGCGTTGTTACTGCCTGGACTGTGTCTGCATGGGGAGGAAGTCTGAGGAGCTGATGAAGAAACACACACTGTCCCCAATGGCCTACCTTGGCAAGAAATGCAAGGACTCACTTACCATGGGTGGGAGTGTGGATGACGATGTCTTAGCTGAACTTGTGCAGTATGAGCTGTGGTCAGTCATTTATATGAACAAACTGAGATATTATTAATATGCACTGATTTTTTAGAGCCTCACTAACCATATCACTGTTGGTGGGAATGATACAAGGATGTGTTTTAAAATTCTTTCCTGTCAAGTAGATACAAGTCTTATTAAGCTACCTTCAGAAAGAGAAACAATGCTTTATCAACTCAGCTTGGTAAGGTTTTGAAATATCTACAAAAAATATTTTGATAGTACTTCTATTACAGGCCCCTGTCTCTTCCAGCCTAGCCCTGAGTTGACGGTACTAGTTTAATATAAAAGTCTCTGCCATGAGGGGAATTTGGCACTGGCACTTCCCCACAGAAATCTACTGGGGGCTTGGTTCGGGTTGGCTGCCTTTGGAACCAACGCAAACCATCCTTTCCTCGGAGGGTGTTTGCAGACTAGGATTTGGGTGGCTGGCAGTGGTAGATTCCTGTGGGGGCGCACCAGCACCAAATTCCAGGTCTGGGGGAGACTTTTATATTAAACTACCATATCGTAGGAGTGACATGGGGCTGGTATATTGCATACGTCCATGTAAATATAATTATAAAAGTGTGCCTGTTTGGCTTGCTATGAGGGGTGTCCGGAAAGTAAAGTAAACATTTTTTTATCTTGGATGATTTTAATGCCAGAAGCACACAACTTACACATATTGAAGATATGGTGAATGCCTCCATGAGTTTCTTCACAGAAGATCTGGTCTTGACATTTTTTGGCTGGAGAGTGGAAGGATTCTTCCAAACCATAAAAACCATCTTGGTGTCTAGTGTGACATTGTGCTCCCAAAGAATGGTGCTTTGATGCAGGTGAGAACACCTTGGGCTACTCTCACTTCTTCCTTTTAGGCCTCCTGAAACGTCACCTGACAAGAAGACGATTTGCTATTGACGAGGAGATGAAGTTAGAGGTTATTGTCTGGATACCTTAGCTTGATCCAAAATTTTAGGTGGGGGGTATAGAACACTTGGGGTAATGGTCGGACAAGGGCTTTAACTGACTCAGGGATTATACCTAGTAATGACATTCATCATAATTATCTTCAATATGTGTAAGTTGTGTGATTCTGTCATTAAAACGTTCTAAGATAAAAAATGTTTTACCTTACTTTCTGGACACCCCTCATATGAAGTAGGGTAAGCTGTTTCAGAATAAATAGGAAAGAGCTATCATTGTTTCTTAAAAAAATAGCTGATCAAATATGTCGTACACCTACATCACACATAATGATTACATTGGAACCCCGATTGGATTATCCCCGATTGGATTATCCGACCCCTTGGTTTATCCGACCGTCCCACTCCAGCAATAAATCTATGTTTTCTCGTCAAATACTGTAATGTATGCCTTCTAAGCATTTTGTTTTGTATTGCATTAGTTAAACTTCAAACAGTAGAGTGTTTATGTATGTATGTCTTAGAAAACCATTATATTGTGCATTATTTCATGCTTTTAATGTTTTTTGTTGTGGTTCATAAAAGTTTTTTTTGCTCCACGGATGATTAATATTATCAGACCTTACTTTCTTGTTATCCAACCATCCCCCGTCCTACGGGTGACGGATAATCGGGGTTCTACTGTTCTGTCAGTAAGTGAAAGTTGAGCTGGTCTGTTTAGTAGATCGAAAGGTGGAACCCTGTTTTTATGCTATATACGTAGTGCCAATTTTTCAGAGCATCAATGAATAATACTCTCTCCATTTTCTCTTTTTACCAGCAACGTTCCGGAAACCTGCACAGTGGTGATGGGTGATTTCCCGTTGACCTTGCGACAAGTTGTAAACCTGGAGCAAACTTTGACTCATCACACTCCTGAAGTGGAAGACTTTGCTGATAGTATTGACATAGTATTGAGTGCTGTTAATGTGGAAGAAGAAAAAAAGTATCTAGTTGACAGAGTCAGGCCCACTGACTGCACTGCAGATGATGGTCAGTCTTACAAGCTCGTCTAGAAAGATTTTTAAATGGAATATCCAACTCCTGGTTTCCCATGTGCTCATTAACTCTGCACCTAGTGATAAGTACATACCTCCACTGAAAGTGAGAGGAGCTTTCTCATTTGTGACACTTCATTCAGAAAGATCTGAGAGTCTGTTAATCCATATCCACCTTTTACTGTACCTGTAAGCTGTGTAAATTTTGAAATGACTGTAAAGTGTAACTCAACTAAATTTGACACTGTTGTAGATAAAGTCCGTTAAACCAAAGAACAATCTGGAATCATGCTCAGCCCCGCCTCCACCTGGCTCTTCTCTCCTGTCATGTTCTCGAATCGCTCTGCAAGCATACTACTGGGCATGCTCAGAAAACACAACTGGTATGATGTCAAATCGTTCTTTGGCTTAACGGACTGTATTTCATTGGCACACAAAAATCTAGATATGTGTTGCTCTTCTGATCTCCAGTGTCCAGGTACTCAGTTGTATTGCACTTTTACTGCAGTGCATGGGAACAGTGGGTGATATGTTACATCCCGCTGCAGAGTTCAAGCTGTGGCCTTGACATAACTAAACATTTTGCTATCACTTGTACTATTTTTAGTTATAAGTCAAGGCCACAGACTTGAACTCTGTAGTGGGGTTTAACATATCACCCACTCTTCCCATGCACTGCAGTAAAATCAGCCTTATTTTCAGATGATGAAAAGCAATTGACAGTTTTTCTCCACTGCAGATCCAGATGAATACAAACTCCCAACATCTGTCCTGGCACCCAATTATGATTTGGAACCACCTACTCCACCCTTTGCAAGTTTTTTCACTCATGTCATACGTGTTGCTCTGGATGATGTGAAAGTAAAGGCTAAGGAAACCCGCAAGCCATCAAAAAAGGGGAAGGGGGTAAGTGAATTTAAAAGACAATTACCAACATAAGTAGTGGCATACTCTGCATTTAAGTACAGTAAAACTTCCCTAAGTCGAAGTTCTCTATAAGTCGAAGAAAATTATGAGGTTGGTTGGTCACAATGTAAAATAATAGGAAATAAACTTCCCTAACCCAAATTTCTATAACTCGAAGTGCAGGCAGGGCCTTATGGTGGGATATCAATGCATTTTTAGTCTCCCTAAGTCGAAGTTCATGTTGGCGAGTACGAAAAATTATCTCTTTTCCCAGCCGAAGGGTTGAGAGTAGGCCACATGTACAGAAAGGCTCAATTTCCTAATCTCCGTCTACCAGATGTACCGAAAGAAGTGTTTAACTCGATTGTGACAATTGAATCATTGAATCTAATAATATAATTATGTCCACAACGGAGATTTTTTTAACAACACAACAACGAGGAACATTGTAAGTGTGATAGTGACAGTTATTTTAAAGTTTTGAACACCTTTCGTCGCTGGATATAAAGGTATGCTTCCTTATACAGGGTGTATCAAAACTCTACCATAAGCCATGTACCAATGGCATAAGGGGCACCAGAGCATCATTATATGTAGAGGGGTCATCATCTCTAGGCCGCCTCATTACGGAGATAATTGCCTTCAAACACGTAGTACAAAGTATCCTGGGAGGTATGGAAACCTTCAGCCCCGACATCGCATCACTCGTGAAAATAGCAGCTTTTCCATTTATCTACTAGCATGTCGCATGTGTACTGCATGTCGCATGTGATCTGTGACCATTTGTGACAATCTGTGACAATCTGTGACAATCACTCTTAGGCCCAATTGCTAAAACGCAAATGATCAATTATCTCAGTAATGAGGCTGCCCAGACATAATGACTCCTCTACATTAATTGATCCCCTGGTGCCCATTAAGCCATTGGCATATGGCTTATGGTGGAGTTTTGATACACCCTGTAGAGTTCTGTGCTTTAAAAAATCCAAACTTCTCTAACTCGAATCTTCTATAACTCAAATTTTTTTTCCGGTCCCATGGAGATTCGACTTATAGAAGTTTTACTACATTTTAACTGAATGTCTTTATAATGACAATATTATTGTAATGAAAGAAGTTCAATCAACATCAGAATAGTGTTGAAATGATATCACTGGAATATACCTTATTTTCCATTCTGTAACTATCGCGTTCCATTCGAAAGTAATATTTCAAAATGGTATACCTACTTTTGGAAAGCCCTGTACTTTCATTTGAAAAATTTAATACTGGGTACCTATGGGATTCATGTCTTCAGTCCAGAGCTTATTGACACTTGCCACATACATTATAATTATATTCAGAAAAGCAAGACACCTGCTGAGCCAGCCCCAAGTGACATGACAGTAACACCAGATACCCTTACACCAGAAGAACTGGAAAAAAAGCTGGAAACACTTACCTTCCCTTCATCCCCTGTCCTGGATTTCTACAAGAGCATGGGCCTGATGAAAGACACCTATGTTCTCAAGGGTCCACATTCTGCCCTAAAAGCTGAAAAGTTAGGATGGTAGGTATTTGCTTTGTTGATACATGCCATCATAACCAATGTTATGCCTGTGATAGGATCTTTTTGCCCTGCTGGCTCTTTCATAGTAACGTTTCACCTATTGGTTATTTAATTTAATTTTCTTCTTTGCCCGCAAAGTGATCCTCACTGCTCATTTGTTTGGCATCAATAGTAATTACAGTTGCCCTCTAATTAAATTCTATGATTCTGTAATATTACTTGCGAGAACCATTATGAGTATAGTGGATGTTTAATGAACTGATTTTAGTAAAGAAATAATTTTGAAAGGTTCTGCCTGTTGATGCCCATGCTGGTTGCCAATGCCAATGTCCCAGAGAAAGTTGATCAGGAGCCACCAAAGGAGGAACATCCTCAGGTGTCCTTGAAGGGAGTAGATCGGAGGTCTGGAATTCTTGTTTTATGATCATTTGAGATATGCCACTCGAAAATTCTTTACTGCCAACATCCTGCACTTGTTCCTTAATATCTCCAATTACCAGAGCAGGGTCATGTCGAGTTGGCATTAGGCCAAGTGAACCTGTTATGGAAAGTTATTTCAACAACTGCAAATAATTTTAAAGAAGCATATCGGATAGACCTAACATCCATATTACTAGCATGCAATTGGAGAAACAGATGGAAAAAATTTATTTATGTTGAAGTCAGACAATTTTAAGTGATGTTCTGTGATTTCTGTATTCTTACTTATGATCCAAAATTAATATGACAGACCAGCTAGCATGAAGAAGGTATCATCACACAAGAATGTGAGCGTGGAAGAGCAAGCGTTTACAGAGGCTCCACAACCTGGGGATCCAGGCTTCATCTATGTAGACAAGAACCTTACTGAAGATGTAGTTCAGGTTTGTATCACCATATTCTTGAACTTGTATGTTATCTTGCACATAACCTTTCATATCCGCTCTAAGGAAATTGTGCAAATACCATTCTGCCACCTGTCAAATACTCTAACAGAGAATGATATAACATCATTCTCATTTGTTTTTAAATCAATTGCTTGATTTGATAGAAAAAGAAAAGTTTCTGAAATATCACTGAACTCTTCTGGTAAAAATCAGTGCTGAGTTCCTCTTCTTAAACCCAATGTTTTAGGATAGTTTAATTTAATTATTGATTTGATAATTTTCTAGCTCATGTCCAGTTCCTGGGAGAATTTGGAGCGAAACTACATGCGTGCCATGAAAGGCCTGTTTTTCTCCTTGCGTGTGCATGTGGATAGCGTGGCCAAATATCTTTACACCACTCGTCAGAAGTATATGGCATACCTAAGGGCTCCTGACAAGAAACAGGACTTGTTGAACACTTTTCAGGAAGAGTTTGCAAACATCCCAGCAGATATGAGAGGTGACTCAGAAGTGAAGGCAGAATGGCACATGAGAATTAAGACACTAGTGGATAACCTCTGCAGTGAGATAGAGCAAGGAAAGGGTGATGCTGAGAAAGAGAGAAGTGGCATTATGGAGCATGGATGGTTCATAGATGAATTTGGCATAATAACCAATATCTTCCTGACCATGCTGCAGGTTACTATTCCTATTTTTTAAAACAAATTTTTAAATATATGCGATGAGCACTCTAAGTACAATCTGTGAGTTGTTCCCTGAAGTGCATTGCCTTACCGTGTGAGGTTACTTGCAGTCCTCGCTATGTTTCATGTTCTGTATGTTATAAATATATCTACCGTTTATTGGGGTTGCGTTCAAGTACGGATTTCTTTCCTGTTTTTTGTCAAGTATATAGCATTATGATGAATTACTACCACATCATACAGTAACATGTAGTATTATGGTATTACATTGCATGAGAAAATGTTCATAATGAAATGCATTGATAAATTATGTTAAGGAGGATGGCATTTGAAGTCATAAATTTTTAAACGCCACAATGTGTTTGCTATTTTAATGATGTCCAGAATTGATGGGACAGTAACAGAATCACAATGGTGACCGGAAGATATAACATAGTGTTGATGACAATGACTTTTCTTCTGGGTTTTTCAGGTGGAGAGTGATCGCTACTATGACACCATCCAGATCCTTCACGATTACTTCAGTTCTAGCATTGAACTTGAGCCTGGGTTAGTTCGTACTGAACCAGCCACAATTAATCAATTGGATAAGATGATTCGGGGTCATGCCCGTACATCCACTGGATCCAGTCCCTCCAGTGGAAATCGGAAGTCATCCCAACAGGAAGGGCGGTCAGGGCCCCACAGGCATTCCAGAGGTGGATCAGTGTCAGTAGTGGGTCCAGAATACACTGTTATGACTTCCCAGTTCAAAGAGGCTATCCATGAAGCTACAGAGCAGTCATTTCGCTGTCAGAGGACACTGGTGGTTGAAGAGGTTGAAATTTTAAAGAAGCTTGTGCCCTTCAGTCTTGTAGAAAAACGAAGTAAGGAGGAGGCTTTAAAGGGTGGAGAGAAGGGTGCCAAGGGTGGGCCTGGATCAACTGGAGCAGGGGGTGCTAGAAGGGGATCCACAAAGGGAAAGAATGGTTCAATCGATGACACTACAGAAGCAGGAAAGGAGAGGATCAACCTCGGAATTCAATGGGATTCTGCCATTAATTTTGAAAGTATGTATTTGTGAGTGTTTACATTCTCTTGTACATGTTAAGGTGTGTCTTAAATGAAGAATGAGGTGAGGAGTTAGAAAAGTACTGAATTATGATTTTATTTGAAGGCTATGTAGACTTGTCATCTCACTCTGGGTAGTTTAACCACTTGTCTGGGGTCTGAGATTTCCTTTCCATCATGGGAAGTTTCACTTCATGTTCACCTGAAGATAATTATGTGAATATAAAAGTGAGTTACATTGCTGTATTAAACTGTTTCAATTATTTCAGCTGACCGATTTGTGTATATGCTGAACCTGATTAGGCATAAAGCATACTTGGAAATGGACAAAATACAGAAAGACATGTCAGCGATGTTCATGGACATGTATGAGGAGCTGGGAGGAAGATACAAGAGAGACATGAATTGGTGAGGAAATGTTTTGTAACAGGATCTTGTGGAGCTTAGACTACTAACTGTAGTCTCAGTTACTTTCTATTTCTTGCACACTCTTCATGTTGGAATGGCATTCCAAAATTCATGTCTATATTTCTATGCTCTTTCACCCTGTTCCATTTTTCTCAACAGTGTTGAGCGCTTGACACACTTATTCCAGTACGCCACTGAGAAAGAAGTTTGCCTGCAGGGATGGGTAGTCCTAGAGCGCGGTGACTTCTACTTAACCCCTGGAGATGATTTGGCTTCATGTGGTCCTGTTGACTTCAGTGTTGATGACCGTCATCCAGTTCATGATGACATGTTCTCAGTCAAGCAGTTAGCTATTCTGACCAGCAAGTTTCTGCAAGCAGCACCACATGGGCTAGTCCCCCTGACAGCATTTGTGTATATGATGCAGGACCTGTCATTATTGGCCAAGATGATGGATGAAGAGTACCATGAGGTGGCCCTCCTTCCAACATCATGGCTTGGGATGCTTCCTGATATAATGGAGCAGTTTATTCTCCGAGCTCTGGGAAATCCACACTTAGTCAACTGGAGGGAATTCATCATTGGTTTGTTGGAAATTTTCTATTCCGCTGATTTTTTTTTTCTTTCATCTTAGTTTTTGTGGAGAACTGTCACTGTCAAGAGTAGTAAACTTTCAGGGAACTGCTGCTGTTGTAATCATGCAAGAGGCCCAAAAGTTGCAAAGAATGTCAGACCATACTAAACTTGACAAATCTTAAAGTTTTCAAGTTTACAATATTGCTTTATTTTGTTAATGCAAAGGTACCAAATAAGTGTCAATAATCAATAACTTATCTAGTCAACCTCTTGGGTCCCAGTTGCCTGGCACATGGGAGAAAAGAGCCCTGGAGCCACTGTAATGGGGAAGTAGCCTTGGTCTGGGATTTTGGATTTTTGTTCATAACTAGCTAGCCCATGCCTGTAAACATACATTCCACCACTCTGTTGCATCAAAATGACATTACAGGATAAATTACGGCACATTTAAAAGTGCCTTCAAAATTGGCGGGAAAAACGCCGCAGCCAATCGAAAGGGTACACTGAAATGCCTGGTTGACTGCGAGATATGAGGAATTTGACTTTGAATTAACCGCGGACACGACGGAAAGCATTCGCCAGGCGGCTGTAGGCCATCGAGGTGGAGAAAAGGGGCCTTCATGTGCCGAATTCGAGTGACAGATAATTCCTACCAGTTGGCACCACTGTCAGCACAGGAGCGGCTTGAGCGACCTGGAATAAATACGCGCCCCGGCCGCTATCTTGCTCACGGAATGGGACGGTTGCTAACAGCAGCGAAGCATTTTACAACAATGACGGGGCGCGTTCTATAACACCATTTTTGCGTTCATTTCACTTCGCGTGACGTCAACATTTTCTAGGGAAACAGTGACGTCACCATTTCCCTACATAAAAACCCCAATTACTCCGGAACGGAAACTGATATCTTAAAATGGAATATGCCAAAAAAATCCAAAAAATATGGGCGAATTTATTATGTAGTTTCCAAAATGAAGGCTACTTCCCCATTCTGCTTCCTAATTTATAGTTGTGAGGAGCAAGTAGAAATCTCAAATTGCTTAATCTATGCCTTATGCTCTTTCCTGTCCACCTATTCAGCCAACATGGACATCCCGTACCCATCCCAAATAGATCTTTTGCGTCTGGCTCTACAGATGAATGACTCTGCAGAGACTCCGGACTCCCGCCTTGTGACGAAGGATAATTACGACCTTATTAACTTGTGGTTTCCACATCATGATCTCTGCCATCCAGACCACATCCGTCTATCCCAGATCAAAGAACTAATCTTTTACATGTTTGAAACTGTTGATAACAAGGTGGACTATGAGACCATGCTGTTGCATTTCTGCAAGGATTATGATGCTGTGGATGGTGTTGGTAAAGCTCTGGCCCTCTTGTCTGGACTCTACCTGTATGCAGGTAAATGTGAACCTCATTCTGCTGTGCTGAAAATTACTTTCATCATTTTGCCAATGGGAAGATCAAGTTATTAACCTCCACTCTCAGAATATTGCCTGAAGAACTTGCACACCAAAACTAGTACACGTGATCAGAGTGGTATGGTACAATTAAATGGTAGAATTTTCAGTACAACTGAGGCTTGGCATTGACATACATTTATGATACTGCTGTGTGTTTTCAAAATGTTTACATTTATTTGTGCGTAATATTTTACCTTTGTTATAATAATTTCATGTTCAAGTTTTATGATTTCATAACTATTTGGAGGAATGCATCTTTTTTATGTTGAAATTAAGTGGCTTTAACTTGGAGTTTGTGAAGCCTTGTTGTTAAGGATACATACTTGCTTCATGAGCAGGAGTGCCTGAAGTAATGTCAGCTGGCACAGAGGCTACTGCAGAAGAAAAGGAGGAGGAAGAACTTATGAGGCTGCAGTTAGAGAAGGAAGGAGAAGTTAATCAAGAGGAGGATGCGAACGTGGAAGAGAAGCTCTCCATCCATTCTCTTTCTGGGAGTGATGATAGTTCTCGTATTGACACAAGGAAATCTTCAAAGCTTTCTAAGCAACCTTCCCGTGCTCTTAGCAAAAGAGTCTCATCAATGGCGACTGTTGATCTTGTCACTGTTAAGCCTAACGAAGGAGGGAAAACCCCATTCAACACACCTGCAAGTAGGGTAAGCCATGCCAATATTTTTATTCACATGCACTTTTAGGATTGGAGTGGTGCAGAATGTCATGGTGCAGGTCTGCAGGTGGCACAACATGGATGAATGGACTGTTTGGGCAAGGTGTTGCCACTGCATCACTCTGCCTCCTTCATATACTAACATAGTCATGGGTATGAAGGAAAGGGACAACAGTCTGAAATCATCATGTTGGCCATGGGATCTCTCCATATCCTGGTGGTTTTTTGCCCCTTCTACTTAAGAGGGATTGCACACCACTGTAGTCGCTGATAGATGTGCGAAGTATGTAGATAAATTGCATGTCAGGCTTAAGAGGGATTCTGTTGCCTGTGCTGCATTTCATTAATCTATCCAATATATTGCATAATTATGTGATGAGTAATTGACCAAATTTGATCCAGGCCACTAGCTCTTTGATGTCACTTCTCTTCTGTGTAGACAAATCATCTTAACTATAATACATATACAATACAGTGTATACTTTTTAAATACCACATGTTGTTTCTTACAACCGTCCTCTACTGATAATGACCAACGTTGAGGATATGTGATGATTGCATGGAATTTGTTCAGGGCAATTTAATGTGCTGTTGTCAGGGGCCTTTCAGAAGTGTTGTGGTAATGGATTTATGTAATAGAGGCACTTTAGGTTCATTATTAGTAGTTACCTAACTTGTTGACCACTGACAAATAGGCAATGGAATCTTTTCAGGATTCACATTACATATACCCATCACTGAGAGTGAGTGAACTTTTGAGGAGGTTGGAAACTGCCTGCAGGTCAGTAATCCTGGTTCATGTCCTCTGTAATTTTTTCCAATTTTTTATTGGTGTTAATATTGTATTAACATTTTATAATCAGGTGTTATGAGCCAGAAAAGGGCGACCTTGAGGAACTGATTCCTCAACAGCTGTACTCAGTGGCCTTTGACGTAATCCTGTATTTGCTGACCTTCAATCGTGACTGGAACAGAGCAAATGCGAATCTCCAAGATGATCAAGAAAATCTGCCGGAAGAGCTGGGCAAGATCAAGGTTCTCATTACACTTATTATTATTATTATTATTATTATTATTATTATTATTATTATTATTATTATTATTATTATTATTATTATTATTATTATTTATTCTTGGTAAGAGTAATTGGGCTCCTTCCCATTCAAACCCAGCAATTAAGACGCAAAAAACCTTTTGCTTGAATTTTGGTCACCATAAAGGAAGGAATTCAAGTCATCTCTGGAAAGGTGCCATTAGATTCCATTAAATTATTAACAGGTGTTATTTCTAAAGATTACTTTAAAAACCAGAGTTTCCATGCATTGTGATGGTGTTTTAAAAGCAACTAGAAAGTGAGGCTGGAAGGAATGTGATGGTACCAATAAAGCTTAAAATTTAAGTGTTCATGCAAATGAATTTAAAGTTTTATTCTGCCCAAAACACTTTGTTTTTTGAACCAGAATGTTTAATTGACGCTAGTTCTGAATCACACATTTTAATTAGATGCATTTAGATAAAATCAAAATGAAGCAATTTTACCAGATGTGCATCATACAGTAAGTACAACTTGTTAGCTTAATAATATCTCATTATTCTACAAATTTCCTAGGTTGGACTTACAGAAGTGTACAAGCGCCATGGCGAAGGCTACTTCTTGGACCCCATCCCCTTCAACCAACTGGTGCGAATTCCTTTCGTAAGAAACTTAGTGACACAGGACAACCGATTTGTCATAATGGTGAGTCTGGCGATGGTCACAGCTGATAATATTCAGAAATGTGGATTTGCAAAGGTCTGAAATATTTGGTGTGACTAACAAGCTGGGTTTAAAAGAAGTTTATTCAGTGGTGGCACAGGCTAGTGCAGTGGTTTCCAACCTGGGGGTCACGGTCAGGGTCGCAGGGGGTTGCGAGCCTTTGTTCAACTTTTTTTTCCCCAATTTCTGTATAAAATTGGACAATTTTTGCGGCTGTACAGAGTGTATATTTTATGGAAATGGGTCAGTAGTAGAAGGGGCTGGGGGGGGGGGGGNGGGGGGGGGGGTGTCGCACATTTATGAAAACATGTTTAGGGGGGTAAAAGGTTGGAAACCACTGTGGAGAACTTCGAGTTAGGGAAGTTTATTTCCTATTATTTTACATTGTGACCAACCAAGCTCTTAATTTTCTTCGCCTTATAGAGAACTTCGACTTAGGGAAGTTCGACTTATAGAGTTTCACTGTATTTTGATTAACTGCATCAAAATGGGTGCATTTGTTAATTTTTCTCCCCCCATATTGTGAATCTGCAAGGTGTCCAGAGAGCTTATCCCTGTGCTGTGTTTCTTTCAAATAGCGCATGTTTCATAATTTTGATCACAAGCCATTAGATTTTTGTATACTGGTACAGTACATGAGAAGCTGCCTCAAGTGTCTTTCTGAATGCTAATTTAGGCCTACCGCCTCTAGTCCACCCTGTTCCTGCTTTAGTACAAGACTAGTGCTGACCAGGCTTTGTGCAGGGATTAACCAATATTTATGAATGACACTGACAAAGTATGCAACCTAAGTGACACTTTTTTTTTTCCTTCAAAAATTAGGACTGGAAGACTGCTCTACAGGAACTACGAAATGGGTGTCCTCCAGTATGATAGGAACTGCATGCTGTCCTCCTCTGGTGCTTAAAAATTATGGTCTGCATAAAAACTTAATAAAAAAGTAATTATTTTGCTCTGCCACATAAATAATGCACGAACAGTTTCACAGTTCAGTTGTTGGTATATCGCCTGTTCCATTGTCTCTCTTTGCAAACAGGTCTTCATAATTAATGTTGTCATCTTCATGCCACTGCTTCATCTCTCCTGGAGTAATGTTACTTGGCTGGGTTGGGCTCTCTTGCTTCACATGTGGCTCCTTCCGCCACACATAAGGTTTCCATAACCGGCGGAATTTGTAGGCCATGAATCCGGAACCACTTACCACCACAATGACGAGGACGGCTATTACAGCATAAAACCATGGTTGCTTTGTCACAGCTGTTGCACTGGATTTTGTAGTTGTGGCAGGACTACCTGGAATATATTTGGAGCGAACTGTTATTGTGGTGAATAAATTGTAAAATGGCAGTGAAACCTGTCTCTAGCAGAGTTGTTGAGTTTCACACAAAAAAAAAGTACTGAACAAAGCAATGGAAATGCGTGAAACTTCTGAACATGCAAAAGTTTCAAAACAAGTTTCTGTTTAATACGAGGTCCATGCTAGGCAGATTTCACTTTATTTTTAAAAATGGTGGGTTAGTGTTGCCTGACAAATGCATTGATGTGTTTGATGCAGGGATGGAAAAAGAACCGAAGAAGCGGTTCTTTTTCCATCCCTGGTTTGATGGTATAATTTTGCTTGGAGGCGAAGGTTTTTTTAAAAAGGCTTCACTTTATGGGTGTCATGTAGGGGTGACAAAATCATAGAGCTGGTGTATCTTACGGCTTGTCGGGCTAGATGAAGTAACTGCACTGGTTTGATGACTTCCTGTGGTTGGACTTGCATGATGCTGTGTGGTTACATGGGAGGTTATTAGTGGCGAACTTCTTCGTGTGTTAGGATATGTGGATGACACAGTGGATGATGAAGCAGACAACTGAAAACACAACTAGGTGAGGAGTGTTCCACTGATATAATATGCAAACATTTCATTATGTATAGCCAATGATATAGCCAATGGTACTTCTAAACCCTTTCAGATTCACCTTGATACTGCCACTTCCAATCTCAGTTTTGAACAGCTTCTCATTTTTGAAACAATTTCTGATGCATCTAGTGTCACAACCACAAATTGCAGAGCACAGGACACCAAGGAGTACAAGGATGTTAAATTTCCTCTTATCCATTTCCACGTGATGGGGAGGTGAACGGTGCCAAGTAGTTGAACTTCATGTTAGAATAGTAGTCTTACCATAACTGGCCCTAATCAATGCCACTCATTTATCTTTGGCAACCTGAGATAAAAAGCAGATAACACGTTTGCATGACACCTTGTTTACAGAACTTGCAGCTGATTTCACCTGCACGTGATTGCAGGAGTTCCACATATTAATTCCCAATATTAGCACGATCATAATCAGGAAGTAACTAATATCACTAATAACCTGTTCAGATTTTGAGAAATTATCACACTTTTTGGTGACAATCAACAATATTTAGTATAGACCACGGTTGACATCTCCACTGATCATTGGATATGTGTTGGATGTAACCATTTTCAATTGCAAGCCTCAAAATAATATTACAGTTAAAAATACAGTACAGTGGAATGAGGATGTGTCAAAGTTTTTTAGGTGTTAGTATCAAATTATTCGTCATTTGCATCCTTTATCTGTGGGCATGATAATGATTCATTGCCAGATCGTTATTGTAAAAGACCTGACACCATTGTGTGTGCCAGAAATTTTACCAGCGACTCCTTATGTTAGCATTGACCTAATTCACATAGGGTGGTCAGTAACTCCCGGTAACTCCCTTTGCTGACTTACCCTTTAAGTTTATAGGGAAAATGTTGGGATGAATGGTGACAATGCAGTACCGTATAGTATGAGTAACCATAATTATATATGGGATCATACAGTTTCCCCCCGATGGTATCTCCACCTTATCGTGGTGGTGGGGTTTGTGTTTCTCCCATGACCCCAAGAGCTATGCCGGTGGCAGCTTCGTCTACTGGTAGGGCCACCCAAGCCTGACAGGCCTTTGGGATACGAGACAGACTAAGAGGGATACCAGTCTTTCCTCTCTTCTTTTTCCTCTTCATTTCCCTCTCCATCTGTCCCACCTTTGCATTTTCTATAGCCAGATAGCCACAGTTGCTTTGGCTTCTTCCTAATAAACCAAACCAAACCAACCCACATGTGCTTCAGAAAAGGTCTGTATTGAGTACAAGGTGCTCTCCCTAGTTTTTTGCTGTGTGGCATAAGTACAAGTTGCAATTACAATTAATATTAGATTATATGATATTAATAATAATCTGGGTTGGGCTTGACCTCCCTACGAGGCACGTAGCTGGACCTTTATTATTACTTGTACATACATCAATACGAGTATACCATATATTGGAACCTTCTTACAAAAGGTCCGGGTCCACAGGCAGGATGCATTAGATTAATAGCCCAGGCATATTAGGTGAAAATGAAGGCGAACCCTAAAAAAAATAATGTAAAGCTGAAAATTTGCACAGACGTTCTATGGTATGTGGTGAA
>JYFJ02005730.1:0-23146 GCA_000934665.2 Catajapyx aquilonaris
ACTCGGGCACTGCCTTGTCTGGCCATGGTCCCTGCTGGTGGCAAGGGGTCCACTACAATATTATATATAATAAGATTACGCTTCTGCTCACCCTTCACACGGATGTGGAGACTTGACACGTCCACTCCTTGAACCATGGCTTGATCGAACAGAACTTCCTGACATTTCTGGAGGAAGGAGGGTCGACTGTTGTTGATGTACTCCTCTAGGTCATGCGGGAAGCGTCTGTGGACGCTGCTGATGGCTTCGGCTATGGTAGCGACTAGGTGGAACAGACTAGCGGTCTCCAGCGACTCCGGTTGGAGGTAAACAGGCATGGCTGCAACACAACAAAAGCCTCGACATTATTTCAAAATAATGTCGAGGCTTTTGTTGTGTTGCAGCCATGCCTGTTTACCTCCAACCCGAGTCGCTGGAGACCGCTAGTCTGTTCCACCTAGTCGCTACCATAGCCGAAGCCATCAGGAGTGTCCACAGACGCTTCCCGCATGACCTAGAGGAGTACATCAACAACAGTCGACCCTCCTTCCTCCAGAAATGTCAGGAAGTTCTGTTCGATCAAGCCATGGTTCAAGGAGTGGACGTGTCAAGTCTCCACATCCGCGTGAAGGGTGAGCAGAAGCGTAATCTTATTATATATAATATTGTAGTGGACCCCTTGCCACCAGCAGGGACCATGGCCAGACAAGGCAGTGCCCGAGTTCCAGAACACGTCAGTTCTCTCTAACATTTTATTCTAGACCGAACACTATTCTTGTTGCTACACAACAATAACACAATGTGGCCAACAGGACCACTACAATATAATTATAATTGGCTAGGTGTGTTTGTGGGGTGGGAGGCATGGGTTTGCTTGGGGAGGGGGGTGTGGGCTACCAAAGGAGTCTTACATGTGTCGTACTCTCACCAGTGATCATCCCAACTTGAATATCAACATTTGCACTGAGCAAGGTGGGGCGATTTGCATGTTGGGTGTACCCATCATAATGATGACATATATGGAGGGGGTCTCGCTTAAGAGGCCCAATCTTCCTTAGTATTATACTAGCCAACAGGACTGATATGGCCACATGTAGTTCACATGTAGGGCTACAACATACGTGAAAACCAGCGAAAAATAAAGGTGTATAATTTTAAAAATTAAATGTTTAAAATTTGCAATTTCAATCTTTTTAACGCAAAAATTTAAAATTTTAAAATTAACCATAGAATACGATTATATCAACCTTTCTGATGAGTAAATTGATATCAAAAGCACATCTGTCTCACGATTAGTTGCGGGGAAACAGCCAAAAGAAAAATGGCTCTCAAAGAAAAGGCTCAAAATTACCACGCCCCAAAAAACGGGTAAAAATCAAAATATTTCAAAACGCTTTGGTACAATGTTTTAGCAGCGCTAGGTCACCATAACCTGTAAATATCATTCAAATCCGCCACATCAAGGGTACAAAGGGGGCCCCACTGACATGGAATGACCCCTATTAGAAACACATAACTTTGTCAAATATATTGCTCAATTTTCATGAGACCAGTTTCATTTTGTTAGCTGCTTTAGGCGTGTATTCGCTTTGCGAGGTGCTAGGGCTCGGCACCTCCCCGTGGGGCCCCACTTGTGCTGTGGAACTGACATCTCCATAAGTTCAGTGCCTCTTATGGCACAGCTATGCACTAACGCCTATAGAGCCGTATAGAGCTGTAGGCGTTAGTGCATAGTTGTGCCATAAGAGGCGCTGGACTTATGGAGATGCGAGTTCCACAGCAGGATTCCATTGCACATATATTAGCACCACTGACGGAAGAGATAACGGCACACCTTTTTCTATTGCCCTGGGATAGAAGTGTCCCTGGGCTGGTTAAAACACACATTTCCGTCCCCACAGCTAATGTCGTACAAGCACACATTGTTTGTTCCCCTCTGGACCCACTTAAAGCTGGTGGGAGGGACATGGGATTGAACCCAGGGCATACTCAGCTGCAGTGAAATGAGTGTGGGTCACTAAGGGGGTTCAAGGTCACATGGCGCGGGGCCACCCAGAAGCGCGGGGCTCCGGGCGGTCGCCCGGACTGCCCACCCCTAAGGCCGGCTCTGATTCAGAGGCAACATTATGGAATAATTTGGATCCTCATGCTGTATAACAAGATGAGAAATGTGATGTGGAAGTTTGTTGTCAAGTTTCCTTCTCTTTATTACCTTTGGAAATGTTCAAGGTATCCTACAACAAATTACCAGATAATCATATGCAAGGGAGATGGGAATTCATTTCTAATGGATTTTCTTGGATATATGAAGGGCTTGGGAGAAAAACCTGATAACCTCCAGTGAAAAATGCAAGTCTCGGCCTGACTTTTTTCCATGGAAACAAATGAAGCACGGAAGGTGTCCTCTGGTAGGGAGTACCTTCATCAGTATTCGTGAATTTTCTCCCACCTCCAGAGAGAGTCAGTCGCTGGCAGTCAGCCTGTGAGTGACCGAGGGTACTCGGCGCCCATTGAATTTTCATTTCCCGCGAAAATGACGGAACAACTTCACCCGGGTACGACCCACGACTCGTCACCAGTCATGACAGTGTTCAGGAAGTCAGGGTCAGCGTGTGAGGAGACCAGAATGTCCTGCGAGACTTGCAGCTCCGTCGGCATGTATCTTTGGCACGAATTGAACGTCTCAGGAGTAAAATGTGTTAACCGGCATGCGGCAGTGGGCTCATAGGCTGACTGCTGTGACTAGTGCTCTCTGCAGGCGGGGAAATATTCAGGAATACTCATGAAGGTACTCCACATCTACCCACAGATGGACACCCCCTGTGCTTCATTTGTTTCCTCTGAAAAAAATCAGACTGAGAACTTGTTGCAATTATCACTTTCGGTTATCAGGTTTTTCTCCCAAGCCCTCCATATCACCCCGAACTGCTTGACTACCCTTTAGAGTCGCAGCATATTATGTTGCCCAATGCAGTTTATCACTTGAATTAATTATCATACCTCTGTGCCTATGTGTAGGACAGAGAACCTTCGATAATTCAGGTTTTCATTTTTGCCGATACTTACTGCCATGTTTAATTTAATCACTTGCTCCAGGATGCTGCAAATTCTGCCAGTCTTGGTTGTGCTTACCGTGCCAAGCATACTCTGGTGGGGCCTGATTCCTGCTCTTTCCATGAAGCGACCAAATCAGCACCTGAATTTAAACTTGTGTGTACACCCAGCAAAGATGCAGCTCAGGTTGGTTGGCTCTTAACATGAACATGAAGGGTTAATATCCTTCACCCAAGTTTAACATCACTGATATGTTACCAAAGTATGAGCATCGAATTCATGGCTTTCTTTTCTCAATTCATTTCAGATCTACAATGCAATGGTGGTAAACTATAGACGTTTGGAGGAATTGGTTGTGAACGATAAAGCCTGCCAAAGATTCTAATTGTTCCCATTGAGTGCTTTGTGAGGATGCAATAACACTATCGTATTGATCAGAAGATTGCTTCTGGTCATCCTGTTACCTGCTAGCATAAGACACCTGGAAGGAGGTGTACAGGGTGGTGGTACTTATCATTCCTGGGTGCTTTGTCTTGCCAATGTGCATTTTCACACTTTTTTTATGTTTCTGGGTCAATTTCCCATTGCCTACCTGTGTTTGCGTTGAGCTTTAGCTGGAGCTTTGATATGAGCTCAAAACTTGTAGCTCCTAACAAAGTTAAAATTGTGTTAAAATCCCATTCATATGAATGCATTGAAATAGCTTTTCTGTTCTAAAAAACCAGTCACATTCTTGCACATGAGGTCTGTCTTGTTGAGGACCTACTTAGTGCTGGCTGCAGTTGAAAGTGATATTGTTACACTGCAACAAATGTTTATTTTTATAATGGTTGTGTTGTTCCCACTTAAAAAAAAAAATACACATCAAAACCATCAATGTTGGTGTAACAGTGTTACTGATATCAATGTATTTCTGATTAGTAGAGTCCGAATTTTTAGGCACGAAAAAACTCCGAAATAGGAACAAAAAAACCTTCAAATGGGCACTTAAATAGGCACAAAAAGTTTACTTTTTTGGGCATATGTAGGATTATTGTTACAGAAAATAAAAAAAGCCAGAATAATTTTATAGGCCTAAAGTATAAATATAAGGTCACAAACCAGAGCAAAAACCAAATAACAACAATAAACTGACAGAAAATCACAAAACTTGGGCAAAAGACACAGAGTGCAAGCAAGTATCACTTGCTCTGGACTCTACCGCTTATAGCCAGTTTCCACGTGCACCAGACTTGCACAATATGTTGCCAAATATTTTTCCAATCAGAGGAAAATTTAGACAAATATTTGGCATAAATACGTGTCACAGAAACATGATGCGTATTACTTCTGAACGATTTTGGTCTTTTCAGGAGCAGAAATGAATACTCCTCAAAAAACCAAACATGCCTCTGAAGGAATAGGCCCAAAAAGTCCCGAAATTACTGCAAAAAGTTCAAAAACTATCCCAAAAAAGGCCAAATAGGCATGAAAAGGCAAAATAGTTCCCAAAACCACGAAATATGCCATTTTAGGTCCTATAAAACATACATTTTCCACATCCTGCACTTGTGAAACGGATAGATCTCTTCACAAAACGATCCCAACTGTTCAGAAACTTAATAGGCATTTGCCTAAAAATCCGGACTACTGATTAGTATGATTTATTGATCTGTCAGAAAGTAAGACATTCTTGGGTTATAAAATGTTGAGAGAGTTAACCATCCCCAGAAAACTACATTGTAACATGATGACTGACCTCTCTTCCTTTTGAAGATGCAAGGTGCTAATGAATCCTAGGCTGTCCATATATTGCCAGGGAGCTGACTGTTGCTGCAATTGTTACATTGTACATCTCCAAGATGAGTAGGTCAAGCAGATGCTGTTGGTTAGGAAAATCATGGCTATGTGGCTCGCCATGGAGCAGAAAGCTGACGCAGAACTGCAGGCTCGGTGAGCTAGGTATCTCATGTGCGGCTTTTTCTGACACAACATGGTTGGTTGCCATCTTTCCTCCTCCTGTCTACTTCCCTCCTGGGCTGGCCCCCTCACCCTATCAATGCCAACCGGCCTAGTATAGACTACCCGATCCAAAAGGCCTTAGCCAGGCCCGTTACAGGACCAGATCAGGACTGTCCAATGTAAGTGTAGCGACTGCATGGGAGTAACCCGGTGTGTCTTGTGTAGGTGGCCTTAGCTAGGCCGATTTTTCGCGATTTTTAGTCCCATATAAACATAGTGATCGAGAGAATCAATTGAAAGTCCTACCATGGGAGGAAAATTCTCTGTTCAACTTGGGGATCAAACTCAGGACCTCAGGTGGAGGAAGCCTGTGCCACTAGCCATTTGCACCAATCATCCCTACCAATATGTTTCATCATGTTGCAGTGTTTTTTTTTTCCTGGGGGGGAAGGGGGTGTTCTAACAAGAATATGTTAATAAAGTGAACATATGAAAATTAACATAATGGTTGATGTATGATTTCCTATGACTGGATATTGTCATCATATACAGTATACTCCTGAACCGGTTTCCTCCATACACTACGGTGTTCGAGGGGAAATAAAACCATATTATTATTATTATTATTATTATTATTATTATTATTATTATTATTATTATTATTATTATTATTATTATTATTATTTACACCCTTGAGGCCTTCTGGCCTATGTAGGGGGGAGATTTTTTCCACCATTTTCTGACTCTCCAGTGCTGGGATAGAGGGGGGGACAGTGGTGCAAGTGCAATGTCTCATGGTGGAGGACGTGTGCAGTCCCTCAGAGGGCTAGGTTGACAAGACGACCCTCTAGATGCGGGTCAGAGACCTCCCACAAACGCCGCACCTCCTCCAGTATGGGACAGGGATAGGAAAGGCAGGAAGCGGCTGTGGCCTTCTAATTTAGGAAACAACTCTGGTATTCACCTGGGGTGACCGTGGGAAACCACAGAAAACCACGGTCAGAGTTGCCGGCCTGGGGATTCGATCCCTGGACCTCCCGATTCGCAGCCGGATACCAAATCCCCTCGGCTACTGCTGCTTCGGTATTATTATTATTATTATTATTATTATTATTATTATTATTATTATTATTATTATTACTCCCCAACTGCATAAACACACATAAATATAATATTTAACTCTTAGTTTTGGAAAGATGCTGAGGAGAAATGAATGGTAAGGCATCAAGAAAGTAAAATCCCTTAGTAACACACTGCTATCAAAGAATTAGCTAACTTACTCTCATATGGTATTACAAGCTTATAACTATCAAGGGCAGCCCTCTTGAGAAGAAAAGAGACAGCAAAATTGTGAATCAGGTGTATGAATTAATAAAAGCAAGGGAATCATTGCTTTGTGGGAGCAAAATATTGGGCTAGCACTTCAGATATTGGGAATAAATAACTTACTGGGTATATGCTTTTGCTCCTACATTTAGGGCCGGTTTCACCGAGCTTGGTATATGATAAAACCAGGTTTCTTTAGGAAAATCCATACAAATAGATAGGGATTTTGAGAAATACCCTGGTTTTATCACATACTGAGCTCGGTGAAACCGGCCCATAGTAGTGTGGGGGCTGCATGCTGGTAGCTGACTTCATTTCTGACAGATTATTACCATATAATGTACACCCGCGAGCATAAAGATGGAGACGGCCGGCCCTCACCTTCGGCAGGCTGCTCTGTCAATCTCAACAATTACGGTATCAAATATACTGTCATAAATACACGAACACATGCCTGAAGCAGCAAACTCGGTCCAAAAAATAGTTCATTAATTTGAGTCTGATAAAAAAAGGTCAAAAAAGGGCCTGCCGTCTCCATCTTTATGTTCGCGGGGGTACCGTATTACCTCACTTAAAGCAGCAGCATGCCAGTGTAGTCAAGGTTTTTAGAAATGCACGAGCTGGTGGCTATACCGGCATGCTGGTCTAAGCGAGGTATGCCAGTATAAGGTTAGGTTTTCAACAGCATCATCACGAGCTCTGTGAAAATTATTATTACTCAAATGAATGCATTACACCATGTTATATGGTGTGGATACAGCCCAGGACACTTATACTTCTTGACACATCCCATAAGATTGTTAAGGGAAGCATACCTATCAGGATCAAGATCAGGATATTTCGTATGATGGGTTCGAATTTTATTATCTGAGTAACGAGGCTTCTCAGACAAATTGATACGACTACACAAAATGATCCTCTGAATGCCAACTAGATCTGCAACCAGCAAACTGTTGAGCAAAAGGAAGAGCTGAAGGAAATTGCCTTGATCCTTTGTAATGTTTAGGGGGCATTCCCCTCTCAGAGCAGGCCGAATATGGGATTGGTCACACTCTATGCCCTGTGAAACAGCATATTCTCACAGCCCTGTCTGCCTGTACTCGCACATTATTCACTGTAACATTATTTTAGTGCAGTACCAGATGCGCTAAAAAAAATCAAATCAAAAAAAGGATCAGAATTATGGAAAGCTAACCCAATTGTCGCAGCATGCTGGCTACTCCCGTGTTATCCCGGCATGCTGGTTGACCTCATTTTATACCGGCATGCCACTTTAAGTGATGTAATACAGTACTGTAGTGTCCTGGCTACCAGGTTGTTGTCTGTTGCCCTGGTTGCCAGGACACTGATGTTGTTGATGTTTGATAAATGTTAGTTCTTGTTCTACCGTCCTCCTGGACGGATGTGATGTACAGTACCTATTGTCCTGAATAGAAGTCCACAGTGGTGGTTTTACCCTTTCCCCGGCGTGTTTCCGTGTGTTATTTTGGTGGTGTCTCTTACGCCTCATCGTGAGGCACTACAGTACTAATAATTTATTGATTCAAATATTGGTATGTAGCTTGATTCCTGGCATACGTAAGTGATTAGTAGATATTGCATGGAATTCAATATATCAGGGTGTATCTGAACTCAGTGCCCCGACGTATATGACTGCCTTCCTAGCCACCAGAGGATCGATTTAAGTATAGGAGTCATTATGTCTGGGCAGCCTCATTACTGAGATACACTCTTTAGCGATTTTTGCCTAATCGCTCCTTCTGACTTTTAAATTGAATTTTCTGGTGTAACTAGCCAAAGAGGCCTTACCACCTGTGGGCAACAAACCAACAAAGTCCGGCCCCCAGACCTTCCAGAGCCTTCTGACTGGGGGAGGGTTCGATGGGTGGCCTAACCGACAGGATATTTTGTACTACATGTTTGCGGCCAATTATCTCCGTAATGCGGCGGCCAAACATAATGACTCCTATATTTAAATCGATCCTCTGGTGGCTAGGAAGGCAGTCATATACGTCGGGGCACTGAGTTCAGGTACACCCTGTATTATTATGCTTTGCTCTGCTACCAAGTATAAGTGCAACAATGTCCTTGCCCTCTGCATTGGCCATACCAAGCTTTGGTATGGCCAATGCAGAGGGCATCATTCTAATTTTCATCATTTGGAAAATAATGAGCTTCTCCATAAAGGAGTTTGTAGGAAAGTTGATGGTCACCATGCAGAGGCATTCCTACCCTGATCTCAGGATATTGCATCATCTTCATATGACACCAAGAGCTAATAACAGTTATTAGCTCTTGATGGCCAGTTTTGAGCATCGTGCTATCATCAAATATCTCATTTTGAAGAAGGTGAGCACTGTGGATATTTATAAGGACATGTAAAAGACATTGAGGGGTGGTTGTCCATCATACCCAATGGTTATAAGATTGATTGCACACTTCAACTGTCGGAAAGAGAGCCTGGAAGGTGACCCCTGCAACTTATATGACAGGAAAACATCTCTTCTGTGGAGACCATGGTAATGGATGACAAGGAAGAGGACCTAAAACTACCTTGCGTGTTCTTCATTTTATGGCTCAAAAAATTACGTGCTTTTCGAAGGTAAAATCAAGGGTTTAAAAAATATATAAAACCTCTTTCTATACTGGCATGCCACTGTTGTCTGTCCATGATAATACAGTAACAGAACTTGTGTGTACACATGTCTCCTGATGCAGATGTGAGCTAAATTATGAAACACAGCATGTTTTAGGAAGTTAAAAGAATTCAACATATCAGCATTATTTGCAAGTGTTTTATTACACATATATTTTGCACATTTGTTTGCAAGATTTTTTTCTCTTAGGATTTTATTATACAATGCAAGAAAAGCCCGAGCTGTTGGGGACTCATGTCCCCAACGCTATAGAAGTAAACCATGTACATCAGGAGAATTGCATGAGAGAAGCATTAGGAGCATATCACCACAGCCTAGAAGCAGTAGGGGTAGTTGGGGCAGGTGGATGGATTGACATCTGCGGGATATCCGCTGGCCCTGTATCCCACTGGCCCTTCCACACCAGTTCCACAGAATGGGTAGTTGGGGCAGGTCGATGGGTTGACTCCATCAGGGTAACGCTGGCCATAACCCAGATGCAAGCTGTTGCTGACGATGGGCAGAGGCACGTTGTAAGAGCAGTAGGGATAGTTGGGGCATTGGGCAGGGGACACACCAGCAGGGTATTGGGTCTGGGCAACAGCCACTGCCACCAAGGCAAAAAGGACCACCTGAAAAATGGAATAATTCAAGATTAGTACATTGTGGCAAATGTAATCACTATAGCAAAATAATAAATGTGCATATCAGTGACAGGTCAGCAGCAATCAGACATGGCACATGCAATAAGTTTGAAAGTTTCCTTCTGAGGTATCACATTAGAATCAAGTTTTCATTATAATAGAAAGCTTTTAAATGTTTGTCCAGCATGAGTCATGTAAGTGTTGCACAGGCTACACTGCTGAATAAGATCTGTTTTGCTAATTATTCTTATTGCACATATTTACTGTACTACTGTATTTAAACATTCTGCTATTGCCTGCATCAAATTCTTATTACATAGTGTAACGAGAAGTTTTAGTAGCAGTTACACTCGATATTCAAAGTGCATTTTTAGCACTATCACCAAAGTCCTACAATAGGTCATGAATGGAAGTGGTGATTGGTTAGAAAATACAATCCACAGTTTCAAAGTTTTAGATGTCCTATGCCTGCCTATATCCCTCACCATCAGTTTAAAAAATGCCTTATGTAGCAATATACTTCATTATAAGTATGGTGGATTTTAACAACTGTGTACTACAAACGGAATGTAAATAGTGTGGACACTCATGCTGTTTATGTTATGTATCCTCGATACGAAAATACCATGATAATTATCCCAACACTGATATTTTCCCTCCAAATTAACTAGCAAGGTGGACCAAAATTGACTCTCAACAATGGAAGCAAATACTTACGAATTTGTACATGGTAGTAGGTGGATGTGTCAGGTTGGCTCTGAAATGAAGATCGGTGGAAGCTCACTGACTGAATGCTGCTTCATCGTCAACTCCGAACTTTATAGGAGCACGCATCTGAAGGTCACCATGGTGGCAGAAGAGTTGGTGCCAAAAACAATTCTGGTCCCGTCAGCCTTCTGGCTCCTCCTCCACTTGCTCTGTGTACAGCACTTCCCCAATCATCCCGATCGCTAATCAGCTCCCATAAAGGTTGCTGGACAATAAAATCATAAGCAATGTGTTAACGCCGACGATTTCCTCGGAAATAACAGCCATCAGATATCTAACGTATGTCATGGGATAGGTGCAGCTTCCTGTTGAATTTTCGCCGTTTCCATCACACTGAATTCATGTCTTTTGCTCTAATTTTTGACCTCTCGGAAATATAAACAACGATAAACAAGGCACAAAAAAAAATCGGTTGAACAGAGGTGATGACCATAAATGAAGAAGGCAGAGGTTCTTGATCGGAGGCCTTGATTAATATTCTTGCGCCTTCGTAGGTACGTGTGAAGTGTACATAACATCCCCGAGGGTTCCTTTACGGTAGGATCCCCATCATGCCCCGGAGGCAGGGCGGGACCATCAGGGACGATCAAGGGAGGAGACACTTTTTGCAAGGCCCACCTTACCAGTTGGTCCTCTTCATTCATTGGCATATGACATCGAGACAGCCTTCATCGCATTGCTAATTCGGCCCGATGTTCTGCTCTATTCGAGCATCTCAAATGTTTATCAAGAATCATATGCAAAACGTGTCCCTGAAATTATTGCAGGATACAAAAAAGGAACAAAGATACCGTTAAGTTTACTGATAAATATTACAGGGTGAATCACAACTCCAGGTCATGCAGTAGGTGTGATCTTTTCCATCCACATGCTATGTAACTCAAGAGTCCAATTAAAGAGACTTAAAAACAAAAGCTACTAATTGAAACCTTGTTGAAACTAACTTAAAAAAAATTCTGAGTGCACCATTGAACACAAAGAAGTCGGGCATGAAATGACTGCTATAGTGTCACTAATTTCATCATACAGGGAAGGGCGCAGTATTATAACCCGAGCAAGGTCGTTTACATGATGTGATGCGTATAGGAGACGAAGTAAGATGCAAACAGCATTCCTAAACGAAGGACGTTTATCCTGCCGACTGCACCTCCAGCTTCACTTGCCCCCAGGTTAGGGTGGAGATAAAGGACTGTCTGCCTCTTCCTCTATAAACAATAGGTGAAAAAACTCAAACGTGTGCTTCGTGTTCAAATAAGCCAAAGCTGACCACAGCATTGGATCTTACAACGCCCATTACATGGCCAAGCTAACGTTTGCGTAATGGTCATTTTTTACTCTACTTGTCAGGAAGGTCAATGAGGTTTGCCTTGGTGACGGGGTATAGCGGTTCTTCACCTGTGTTTGGATTCAATTTTTGCACTTCAAGTGCCGATGGAGGGAGGTGTCTTGGGCGTGGTAGCAACATTTGTTTTTCATTCCGTGGTACAGTAATTTATGTAGATGTGACGGGATTTAACTATATGAATTACTGTATATTGCCTATTGTGTGGTTGTAGCCATGGGATAAGAAAAGCTAGGCCATGCTCAACTTTATGACTGACCAAATCAAAAGCCTGGGAAAGATAGAGGAAGGCTGCATGCAATTTTTATTTACATTGGTTAATACAGGGTGGACGGAAAGTTTCGGACCCCCCCAGGTTTTTTAACCCTACTTTTCACAGCGTCTTTTCACATCTTTTAAAAGTTCACAAGCAGTTCTAATGTACACTATCTTTTGAAGGATAATCTTGAGAACATCTGAGCACCTTCGCTCTCGCAATTCCATTAATAACTTCGCCTCTGTGACTCATCTAAACATCCTATCTGTTTTGCGTTTATTTTGCTTGTTGCCTTGGAGGACACCTGGTCATATTCTGCGTCAGATCAGGTTTTTATGACCCTTTTCCATGAGTTTCCCTTCATGCAAATGTTGTGAACTCACTCCTGACCTTATTTTTCGCATTGGTCCATAACCTGGTCCAATAAAAATTTGAAAAGGAATGCATGAAATGGCGGACCCGGATGCATTACTTTCGAATTGGTACCATCACATTTGTTTCCATTTTTACTTTAAAATAATTTTTTGGTGCGAAAGTGTGATAGGAGAAAAAGGAGATACTGGGTGGATGCATACTGCATAGTAAGCATAGAGTCACCGCCACGAGGTCTATGATGCAGGCAACACTCACAAGATGAGAACATGAGGTTCCCAGGAGATAGAGCAAGTGACATAATTATGAGCCCAAGTCATGATGAGAACTATGAACATATAGCAATCAGACAAGATGACAGATTTTGGAAAATGAAGGGAAGGGCAGTCAGGTCGGAGAGAGAACCGTGGCCAGTCGATCCAGGCTGACCGGGAAGTTCGAGAGTTGGACAGCGATTGACCCGCAGGAGGTCAACGAGGACCCAGCAGAGGACCAACTAGGCATCCGGAGCAACACAGTGAGTAGAGGGAGCATACAGCAGAGAACCGGGGATATACAGTGTACCTACCAGGAATACCGTAGTGTAGCGTAGCCCACTTGTGAGTAAATCTGTGCCGCAAATAAAAGTATGTAACCATCCATATAGTGTGGCTTCCGGAATATATTCCCCAGTGAAGCTGCCATGGCACCACGAGCTAATTGATTTAACTCACGAGCAGTGTCGGATTTACCCCCTCGGCCGCCCCTAGGCAGTTGAGATCCGCCCCCCAGTGCCGCTTCAAATTTCAATTTCTTTTGTCGAGTTCTCTTCCTTCATTTCATTTTATTTTATACAAATTTTATATTCCAACTCTTTAAACTTATGGCCGCCCCCGCCCTTAGGCTTTCCTGCCTATAGTGGCAAATCCGGCAATGGGAACCCCCCGACGAAATTTTCGAATTTTTTTAATGATTTCGACTTTACTTCTTTATTGTAGCCTATTTGAAAAATATTTATTGCAACTTGCAGCCGCCTCTAGGCAATTTCCAACTCTGCCCAATAGTAAATCCGGCGCTGCTTCCAGCAGTCGCGTAATTATTTATTATTAATTTTTCTCATTGCGTCAACTCACGATTTATTGCGTTGTTCCGGCATGCTGTTGCTGTTCCCGTTACATAGACGGTGGACCGGGGTCCAAAATACACAAAATAACCTATTGCCTATTCCTTTCTTTCGCCGTCTGTCATCGTCCCCTCTGCTCAGCTGAGCCCCCTTGGACCGTAGGAATAACACGTCGAATGGAATAGCGTCGAAGGAATAACGCCGACCGGAATAGTGTCGAATGAAATACGCCAAACGGAATAACTCACTCTCCCCCCACCTGAGGAGGGCCAACAGTAGGGCCTACAAACCACCGTGGTATAGGCCCACAATCGAACAGGCACTCCACACCTTATTAATAATAATAATTCGTACCCCGTGATAAGCCGGCGGCTCTTTAGGGGGGATTTTTTTTGTTTTGTTTTGTCTGGAACTCTTTGCTTTCGCTATTACTTAGCTTTTTTGGGATAGGATAGGGACGGAAGGAAGCGGCTGTGGCCTATTTTTACGGAAACAACTCCGGAATTCTCCTGGAGGAACCGTGGGAAACCACAGAAAACCACAGTTAGAGTTGCCGGCACCGGGATTCGAACGCAGGACCTCCCGATTAGCAGTCGGACTCCTTAACCACTACACCAACTGCTTCGGTCTCCACATCTTATTGACAGCATTGGCCCCGAGAGCATAATAATGATAATGCCACCATCAAAAAGTTGGACTTGTCTACGGCTACGCTGTGAGAAATTCCAGCTTGTGAAGTTCCTTGTTCATAAGAAGTGCGATATTTTCGTCAACTGCTTGACTTTTACTTTAAATAAATTGTCTGAATGCCATATATTGGGGAAAATGTGAGCTCCGTTACACTGTCACTCTCATATAGGGGCCGTCCATAATCCGCGCGGACAGATTTTTTCACATTTTTACCTCCCCCCCTCCCCTTTGCGGACAGAAGCGGACAATTTCTTACCTCCCCCCCTAAAAATTGCGCGGACATGGCCTCCTTGACCCCCCCCCCCNTTTGAGGTTTATTGTCCGCGCGTACAACTGACTTCTACCCCCACCCCCCTGTACGGACAAAAGCGGACAAAGTGCAACCCCCCTCCCCCCCTTCACTTGTCCGCGCGGATTATGGACGGCCCCATAGTCACCCTGTTCATGTGAACTGTAGAGTATCATGTTCCTGCAAGCCTGATGCCCTTTTGCAGCGTCGTTTTGCATTACATTTTCCGGCTCATTTTGTAATGTCCGGGCGAACATGTGAAGTTTCTTTGGCCTATTATACCAGCGGCTGCGGTCTGAAACCGCGACACGGGCCGTGCGAGTGCGACCTCAAGCCAGGTGGTGTGACTTACGGAATATATTCCGGAAGCCACACTATTGGTTCACGGCCGGCCGACCGACCGACCGACCGTCCGACCCTGAGCCAAACGGTGTGGGTTCCGGAATCGCGCGTCATTTTGGGAGGCAGTGTTCCGGTCCAGGCGGGGTCCAGGGGTGCTCAGCTGTTGACCACGCCGCGCCGTTTACTACCGAGTTGGTAAGCGACACGAAGACGCGCGAAGACGTCACTCTCTGGCTACATCATATTGGGCGGACTTAGCAGCTGTTCACTGGTATAACTGCAGGAGCTAGATAGAGAAATGGTGAGGGCACTGGGTATTCGGCAGCCCGGTTGGCTCTGCCTTTTGCGGGAACCTGGAGGAAGAGTAGAGTAGCGGTTGCGGACCGCAGACGCATGTACTGTACCCGTACTGTACCATGTAGTACGAGCGAGTACGAGTATACAATATATTTGATGCAATTTATTCGATGCAATTGCGATAATCACCAGTTCCTGTAAGACGCCGCTGCGCGATTTATGTCATCACAATCAAAAAAGCATTGCAAAAATTAATGAAATGTATAATTAATGTTTAGTGATATTTCTGGAGATATTTAATAAATATCTATGGATTTCTAGAAATAAGTTTAGGGATTTGTATTCTTCCATAACTGGCAACAGTGCTGGCGCCCATTCCACACCAGACGCCACATGCCACACCACTGCCCATTCCGTTGTCACACGATTCACGCTTCTGACCGTGATGCTGAGACTGATGCTGCAGTGATGCACCTTGTGGAAAGCTCCTCCACCTACTTCCGCTCGAAGTTTCATCCCTAGAGCTCCCACTGGTAGTCATATCCGCGCCACCTCTGGCGTTATCCTTGGCCCTCCAACCGATAGAGCGTTTACCTGCCCCGGACAGAGACCGCCTGAACCTCAGGCTGACCCTGTCCGGCCCAGGCCCCAAGGCGACCGCCTCCTCCCCCGCGCACGGATGAGTCATTGCACAACGATTTCAAGCAAGAGTTTGTGCGGGGAAATAACAGCACCTCAGGAACGCTAGAAAACTGCACAGCGGAAGTGGACGAGAGAGGTCAGTTAGGTTTCTTTAATCATAGAGGTAATCCACATTTACCGGCTCTGTAGGTAGCGAACGTCCCCAAGTCAGCCGCAAAAGTCAACATGAAGGCCCATTCTCATACGCTTCCAGGCATGTCCAGCGGAACAAAATTTTTTCCAGAAACTTGCGACGATGTCCTAGGGGATGTTGTGAGCCCAGAGATACGCTCACAGATCCGTGCGGTACTTGCCCGGCATCCTGAAGGGATCACGTCGGACCAGCTCAAGCAGATGTACAAGGTGAGCCAGCTGAACTTTGGGTGCTGTGATGAACCTTTTAACATGTGTTTTCTCGATGCTTAGGAGATGTACAAGGTGGACCTTCCCCTTGCTGAGCTGGGCTGCGACACCATGCTGCAACTGGCTCGGCATCTGTCAGCTGTTGTAACCCTGCGCCATACAGTCGGACAGTCGGATTGGCTTCTCTTTGACAGCAACAGGAACTCACCATCGCAGAACCTGCAAGCGCCTTGTAGCCAGCAAAACTCTCTTGTAGAGGAAGTGCAGGAGAGACCGGTAGCACATGCGGACAAGCTTGTGCAATGCATCCGGCAGTTTAAAAAAGGGCTGGCATACGAGGACGTGGGACAAGAGTTCAAGGTGAGATCATGATACAACCAGACTGCTAAGTGCTAATGTAATTGTATGCAGAAATTCACTGGGGAGGAGCTCCAGATAAGCCCTCACACAACTCTGGAAAACATATTGGCAGGCATGAGACCTGATGTAGAGCTGCAGTACTCTTACACTGGACTCAGGGTCTTACCTGGCAGCAAGAAGAGGCAAAGTGTGAGTTGATGCTGCATGATCTCATTTCACAGAATAATTTCTTTTTAAAATGCAGTGTGCACCTACTGTGAGAAACACCAGAGAGGAGCCACAGCGTCAGGTTCGGTACGTCCCGCCGGACGTTGTGGCCATTGGCAATAAGTTCGTCTACGAGACCCTGCCAGGCTCTCAGACACCGGATGATCTGGTGATTGTTGACATTCAGGTGGTGGAGTACAAGTCACCTTATGTGATGTACTTTCACATCAAGGGTTGCCCCAAGTTCGAAGAAATGATGAATCGAATGGGGTACGTAGCTTCGAATAGTTTGATTGGACTAGTATTACATGGCTCCTGTTTGCAGGCAGTTTTATGAAGGACCAGATAGCAATAAGTACATCATGCATGAATGCCAGATCGTGGTCGGCCGGATCTGTGCCGTTCCGTACAAGGGCGTGTGGCACCGAGGTGTGATCACGTCTAAAAAAGGTGATTCTATTGGGGTAAGTCTGGTTTGTAACTGACAATTTAGGTTTCTAAACCTGTTCTTTTCCAGATCAGGTACGTGGACTATGGGACTAAGGGTTTTGTTCATAGCGGGAAGGAAATCCGGCTGCTACGTCAGGAGTACTTCACTCTCCCGGCACAGGGAATCCAAGCCCGCCTCTGCGGCATCAAGCCCACGGAGGAGAAGTGGCAGCAGGGGCCCAGTCAGTTTCTGTGGGACTATGTCGACAGGCCACTGCAGCTGAAGGCTTGCAACATCTATAACAATTCTGAAGTGAGTGTGCATTACGTGTTTTATATAAGTTAATGACAGGCAATTTACATGTAACCTTGTTTCAATAGAGACGTGCTGCTGACGTGGTTTTGCTGGACGTGACTGGTGGAAGCTTGATATGCCTGAACGAGCTGATGATCGACATGGGGTTGGCCAAAGAGATTCCTGAGTGGAGACCAGTAATGCAACTTGTTCGCCCAGGGTAATGAACATGAGAAACACAATTATTTTTCATTTTAATTCCAGGTATTTGATCAAACGAAGGCAGCTGTCTCTGCGGGACAGCCAGCTCCTGCCGTCCAAGCCTCATCTCCAGACATGAAGCCACAGCAACCCACGTTGGCCCTGAATAGCCGCAACAGTGCAAGCCCAACTCCTGCTTGCAGCACCAGTACTTCCCCATCTTTGAATCCTGCCCAGCCTGAAATGTTGCCTTGGACCCACATGGTGAAGAAGGTGAGCCATAGCATTGCAATTGCCACAAAGACGCCATGTGGAGCGTCAATAAGTGATCAGGCGGTGCCGTACCTCAGCCCAGATCCTTCCGTGGCTTTGAATGGGTGAGAGAACACGAATTGCGCTAGATCTAGCCCAAACTAATTGGTGTATGCTGTTACAGGTGGGCAGGACTCCCTGCAGGCCAGCATGGAGGGGTCCATGCAGAGAGCGCAGCCAGCAGGAGCATGTTCTACCATGAGCCAAGATACGTCAAAACATTCCGTAAGTGCACATGACACATACAATTGAGGCGCTCAGAGGATGAACGGCATATCCCAACCGACCTCCAATTTTGAGATTGTAGTTCTGTTGTACTCTCCTGCCATCTACCTATCATGTGCTGAAGTACGGTACGAAATGAATTGGGATATATCAAAGCTCTCATGTTCCACTTGTAAAATTGGTCCGTAATGGAAAAACCTATTGCCTTACAACACAAAAAGCCACTTATCTCAAAATGAACTCCAGTTGGGATGTGCCGTTCTTCCTCTGAACACCTCAATTGTAGTGGTGGCAGTTTCTCAAGTGATTTTCTTGTGGTTGACAGTACTTCCATCAGGAAAAAGCATTCACATGATCAATGTGAATGACGCGGCATATGTGACAGGGGCGGAGATCTCCGCACTCTTTGTTGAGTGGGGAGGCAGGGACCTGCTGGAGGAGATGATGAAGAAGCAGGGTGTGGACGTGCCCTGTATGCCAGTCTCTCGTAGCGAGAATCCAGTGCTGTTCAGACAAATGCACAGGTCAGCTTCAAAGCTACAGATCCAGCGTCATATATGAGTTCTGATATTTAACCAATGAACTTTGCAGGATGATGGTACCCGGTAGCTTCCACGTGGCTACCGAAGGTATAACAGATATGGTTATGCTGTACAGCATGTGGTACGTAGGGGAAATATTGACACATCTTAATCATCCAAGTGCTGAAGTAATTAAGGCCATGGAGGTGAGTTGGTCTGTTCGTTACTGTTTCCATGATCTACCATTAATTTTTTCACCACACCTTTCAGAACATCTCTGAGACATTTAACCACTTGGACGGATACTGGATGGGATACTGAACTAAAGGGTGCAGTTCCTACGTCAGAGTCTTGAGGTGACAATTCGTCCTGCATTTAATCATTTTTCTCTTAGTTCCTTTGTTTTTATCATGAGACATGAGCTGAGATTTTGCATGTTGATTTATAAGGAGTGATTAACTCCAGTGCGGAGTTTACTTTTTAAATATTTATGTTTATTCAGTTTCTATCTCACTCTAAATCTCACTGCCTGCTTAATTGGTCCAAGTTATAAATGGGAGTGAATTTGATCTGTTGCCCCATAGGTGGGATGGGATAATCCTTGACTGTTAGTGTTAACTGACACCCATCATGAACTGAACTGCAGGAGCAATTCATTCACAAGTGATTCATTGCCTCACAGTGGCAATCTGTGAAAAGCCTCACTTCTTTAATTTTTGTAAAATTGTAAATATAAGTAAGTGATTCCTTTACATAAGTACAACTATGCAAATACACCAAGTAATTTGGTTTTACCATGGCCCTCCAATGATTTTACCTGCTACATTCATGCAAGATGTATGCTGAGGGTGTTTTTTAAAATTCATGATTGTGCTATATTCATTTTTTTAAACAAATCGAGGAGAAGTTGAAAACACCTTTTCACTTAATAATTCCGTAGTTTATGCTGCATCCAAGCCATTCGATGTTACTTTTTATAGTAGAATTCGGTTCAAAAAATCGCCTAATTGCTCGTAATGAAATTGAATGCTGTGTTATGTAAAATTCAGTAGGCTGACAGAATTGTAAAATTATTTCAGTAGAATTTGGTCCAAGGCAAATCAATTTTTACTGCTTAGCATCAATAGTAATGGGACAATTCCATTGGCTTAATTTCATTTTTTATTCTGTGACCAACAAATGCATTCTTAATTTTAATAACAGTTCTCGAAACAATGACAAAATAACAGAAACATATTGCAAGTTCCACTAGGTGGGATAATCCAGAAACTGAGGAGCAGCTGTTTTGAATTGCCACCCTCCGTCCACTCCACATTTCAAAATCATCCTTTCCATTAGTGGTTGTATGGGGAGGGGGAATTGATTTCTGAGTCTGTGGTTCTTGAAGTGTTGTCTGAGGATTATCCAGGTAGACCATGAACTGTTTGAAAATTCCATTATTTCTTACACTGTTACTGCCAAATGAGAAGTTACTTATGAGAATAATGGCTGAAGTGGGCCACAGGAACTTATGCCCCACACTGGATGTGCTGCAGTCAAAGTTTGAGAACTACTGGCAAAAGTACATGGGTTGTTTCATAAGTCATGGCACGTATTTTTTTATTCAAAAACGGTAACACATACAGAGATGACCTTTGCTGAGTTTTGAAGCTCCGGTGATTACAATTTGATCTGGCATATACAGGGTGATCCAGAAGTAAGTACCTATTTTTATTTCCTAATAACTTTCAAACGGGTACACCTACCGAAGTGAAACGGGGCACAAAATGTGCGGGGATTCATAAGAATTTTTCTGGGGGACACTTCTTGCCGTTGTGGCAATGCTAGCCGTCGCAGCTTGACACTAATTGCCGTGGTGACGCTGCTAGCGGGGGAACCCCAGGGGAATCTCCAAAGAGCCAGCAATTTGGCATGAATACGCTTCACTGTCCTTGACTGCAGGGTGGCATTGACACCTCGTTCTCTGCGCCACCATCGCTGAACCTTGATGACACTGTCCCATACCTCCATACGGTTAGCGATGCACACACGGTCACTCACAGACAGTTGGTCCGACATTTTAGCCAAGCTTCCCCCGCTAGCAGCGTCACCACGGCAATTAGTGTCAAGCTGCGATGGCTAGCAGCGCCACAACGGCAAGAAGTGTCCCCCAGAAAAATTCTTATGAATCCCCGCACATTTTGAGCCCTGTTTCACTTCGGTAGGTGTACCCGTTTGAAAGTTATTAGGAAATAAAAAGAGGTACCTACTTCTGGATCACCCTGTAGATGTCACCCATATCGCAAGGACGCAGGGAAACAAAACGGGGATCATGACACCCCCCACCGCACCATCGCCCTAAGGCCTGACGCGCTTGGAACTGTTGGACAATGCTTGCTGGACGCTTTGAGATGGACAGCACAGGAGCTTGCTTTCAAGTGTGGGACAAGTCAGAGCACTATGCTTAGGACTCTGAAAGACTGAAAGGTCTCAGGAAGTTGGCATCCTCACTGGTCCCTCGCCATCTCTTTGAGGTGCAAAAGAGCCACCATTTTGCCATTGCATGGAACTCGATCGCATTGAGAGTGAAGGTTTTTTCAAACGGTTTGTGGCGATGGATGACACATGGCTGTGGTCATAGTGCTCTGACTTGTCCCACACTCGAAAGCAAGCTCCAGTGTTGTCCATCATCAAGTGTCCAGCATGCAGCGTCCAACAGCTCCAAGTGTGTCAAGCTCGGGCCTTCTTAGGGCGATGGTGCGGTGGGGGGGGTCACGATCCTATTTTGTTTCCCTGCCTCCCCTGTGATATGGGCGACATCTATGTGCCAGATCAAATTGTAATCGCCGGATCTTCAAAACTCAGCAAAGGTCATCTCTGTATGTGTTACCAATTTTTGAATTAAAAAATACGCGCCATGACTTATTAAACAACCCACGTAATTCGGGTTGTACAGGATTTGTGGTTTTCAAGTGAGACAAAATAACTTCTAAAAGCTTTTGTGCAGGCAGCCATTGGGGATGGATTCGAACCTGTTTGAAGTTCACAATTGTCCAAGTAATCAATCACATTCACGTTATTAGTTTTCTGTTGTTTTATAAAAATGAATGAAGTGAGGTTTTTCTTGCCCTGCAACCTTAAGTGCATCATCCATGTTAAGTATAAGTGAGTTGCAGTCATGAATAGTGGCACCTATTTATGAGTGTGTCTTAGGTTAAGTTGAATCTTCACTGTCTTTTTGTTGAATTCAGAGTTGCATTTCAAATGTTCAAATAATTGTTTGCTGAAGGAAAAGACTGACTTTTTGTTTCATATGGGAATGGATGAAAGTTGTAGCAACAATGATAACCTGGCTTTTCCCAACCAAAGAGAGGGTGGAAAAAAAGAGTGCCTTTGCATAAATGCCATAATGAGCTCACTGCCTAACACAACAGAACCGTCCAGAACTTGCCACATGATTGTGCAGCTGAGTGCACAAATAAAATTCAGTGATGATAATAATCAAGGTAGAGGCAGTTGCAGATGTGCAGCTAGAGGAATTTTAGCATTTTAATTGGAGTTGTAGATCCAGCAGTTTTCACCACAAAGATGAACCTTGAGCAGATGCTCTTACCAGGTTGCGAGACCTGCAGTGGGCATATAAAGTATTATTGTTTTGGATGGTTGCTCATAATAACTCGAGTACTTAAAAGTAATGGAGAAGAAAGAAATATGAGTATTATGCTGGACTTATTTCTACAAGTTGGGTCAAGCAGCCAGCTGCTTTGTACAGAAGATCAAAATTTCAGTGCGTATGCCATAACTGACAAGATTTGACACAGTGCTTCAACTGACATGAGTGTTACTTGCTGGGGCAATGAAAATGAAATATCGTCGGCCGGGGATCAAAACCTCGTAACTCCATTTTGCGCGAAAATGGACTTAACGTACCTCGTAAGTCCCTTTGCACAACTTTGCAATGGTGTACATGAATTCAACATCCTCATGAAAGGTAAGGTTTACGTTATGCTATACTGTAGGAATAATTGTCAGCATGAACAGAAAACATGATTTTACAAAATGTTTTTTGTCCCTCCTGTAAAATTTGGTCTTGAGGAGTTACGAGGTTTTGATCCCCGGCCGACGATATGTAATCACTCTGACTGTAGAGTACATAATGGATTTATTGTAATTGGCAAGCCACTTTTTAAATTTCCGCTAAATTTTTTTCAGTTATGGTGTATTTGTACTGGAAATAGATACATTTCTCTAGTTTTCCGTAATCACTTCTAGTGTGAGGCAATCGTATAAATTATGTTTTCCAACTATTTAACACCAGGAAGAAATTAGATGTTTCAGAAAGCAGAGCGCTCCCAAGTGTACAGTGTTGTGAAGAGTAATACCGTACAAGAGTGGTCTTGATATACTTGAGTTATCTATATTTTAGAAACTTCACATTGTACTTGCTCTGATCTGAAAATATTGGGACACCCCCAAAAAATGGAGTGGTGGGGTTATACACAGGATGTGATAAAAAGTTTCCATTAAGATTATCT